>CABFWB010003300.1:25420-37898 GCA_902151455.1 Timema bartmani
GGGGGTGGGGGGGGGGGGGGGGGGGGGGGGGGGGGGGGGGGGGGGGGGGGGAGATAGAAAGGTTTTTTATTTTTGATGTTTACTCTCATTTTTATTTGAGAATTTAACGCTCTTTTGTCAGTTACGCCACTCGTACTTTTTTTTAGTTTTTTTTTTAACGTTGGGATGGAGAGTTTTATAAATAATACTATCAATGTGAAAGACGAATGAAAGAAAGCGCTTGAATAATTTGAGATGAGGTGTAATATGAATAAATGAAATATATATATATATGTTAAAAATGAAAAAATAGAAATAACTATATATTCGAGTGTAATTAGAATTATATAAGTCTTTTATTATATTCGTCATCGTCTTAAAAATTATTCAGACAAATTAACATCTATTTTAAAATTTTTTTTTTTACAAAAATAAAATTGAGCAAGTCGTGGACGGTTGTTTAACTTCTAATAATTTCAAATCCTTACAAATTGACCTTATTTCCTGTTGTAATAGAAGAAAGATATTACGGTTTTTGAAATGGAGAATTAAGTGTTTTAAAATAAATTAAGTAAGTGTAGTGTATTGCTTGATATTCTGATCGTGTTTCGTGTTTGTGTTTGACAAACACAATTTTATGGACTAGAATAGATAGACCTATTGTAAAAATAACAAAACATAATACAAATAATAAGTGATATTTTTATTCACGTTCGTACGGGTTAGCATGAAATGATCCTGCATTGATTCATTTTTAATTTAAAACTAAGCAATTTAGGTGATTTAGAACTTGGAAATTAAGTTATTTTTAAGGAAGAGAGGCATAACAAACTTAAATCATAAAAAAGGTTTTTTTTTCCCCATAAAGTCTTACTACCTGTCCGGGCTATCTATATATATTTTTTGGAACCGCGTATTACTACTCTTTCGGGCTGTACGGATTATTATTATTATATATTCTGTCTTACGACAGGTCTTTTTGTCAGTGAGCTTAGACAGCCAATGCACCCTGTATTCTGACTCCCCCTTCAACTACCAAAATTGTATTCTTTCCTTCAAGTCATCCAATATTTGAATCCTCCTTCTTCCTAAGCTCCTCTTTCCCTCAACCTTTCCTTCTATGACGTCGTGCAGAAGACAGTTCCTCCTAAGGATGTGCCCGATACAGTTTGCTTTGTACCGAAGAAACACATCCAAAATGGTTCTCTTCTCAGCCACCTCTTCTCAGGACTTGTCCTTTTGTCCCCCTGTCTGTCCATCTGATCTTCTCAAGTCTTCTCCAGCATCAAATTTCAAAGATCTCCAAGTATTTCTTTCCCATTTTCCTGAGAGTCCAAGATTCTGCCCCATACAGCGCGTATATGATAATTACTCTAAAGGGGTAGGGATGAGGAAGGAAGTATTTCAGAGGTAATATACCCGCATTTGCGTGGAAGGAGAATGTGAAAACATTTAGGAAAAACCACCCTCAGTAGACCCGTCCGAGATTGAAATGTTGATCTCTCCGTCGTCATCATCATCAGGAGAGCCTAACACGAGATAGACCACTCGTCGGCAACAAATAAAATCCTCTGAACACGATAGGACCTTCGTACTATCATGTCCTGCGACTGTACTGTCCATCACTGTCACCCACATTGGCTTGGAAAGAGTTCTTCCCCTGGAGGCTTAGGCAAGACGCGACGTTCCCTCCCGGATATCGGGGAGCACAGAGAAACGAAGCGCCAACCAATGGGAAGAAAGGCATGTCAAGTGTGATGCGGGGCAGGGGAAAGTGTGAGGGGGGGGGGGGGTTGAATATATGGGTATAGGGGGGGGGGGGGGGGGGAAGGGGTTGCGACTGTAACGCAATCAATCGAAAATTGATCTTTACAAGGTAGAAAATACGGAAAGAAGGAGAGGAAGAAGAAATCAAACATAACGGTAGAAGAGCAAATAAGAAAGTCGTAGCATAAGGTGAGGAGAGAAGAGAGGAAATTGGGGGAAGTTTCAGGATTCAAAGAGGATGTTTCTTGTGAGAGTTTTTAAGGATGTTGTCTACCCGTGACGTAGAGGCGAGTCAAGATAGGATTACCCATGGTTATGTACTATTAAAAAAACTATACAGTAGGATTTGGATGATTCGACATTGGATCATTCGAGACCATTAAGCAATTTAAACAATAACCTTGCAAATGAATACCAGCTGTTTGGTGATATCACAATTTCTCAACAGAGTGCAGTATAACATCTTTCTAGACAGCCATGGTGCTAGCTACTAAAGAAGCAGGAGAATTTGATTTTATAAACAAATATATTTTTTTAAATTGCTTTTTCCTTGTTAATTTTAGCATTTTATTTTAATTACAAGATACTAGAATTTAATTAAGAAATTCTCTACATATATTCGATGCATGACTTGATTTTCCTCTGCTACACAACTTTTAATACAGTTAAAATGAAAAGCCAGAATTTATTCATTTTCGAGTAATTAATTTTTTAATTAGAAGAACATAGCTTTTTTTGGTAGTAAATTAAAATTGTCAATCTTAAATTAAATTTGTCTTTGACTAATTAACGATAAACCTTTTTTTTTTTCAAAAGACTATTTTAAATGGCCTTTCTAATGCTTGCATCAAAATTGACATAAAAGCTAATGTATGAATACAATGGAGAATATTAAGTTTGTGATGGGTGTGCTTATACTTTTCTGAATCACTGTATATATATATATATACCTATATACGCACCTATATATACCTATATAGACATATTTGTGCTCAGAAACTTTGTGATTGGACGAGCGTGAAACGAAGGAGCCACGGTTTAATTTAAACAAAACTAGGTGGTTAGGGGGTTAAGGGGTTTAGAATAAGACATCTGACCTGTTAAAATTACAGCTCAGATTTAAATTAGTCCATTGAGTCAATTCTAAGCCCCCCACCCCCCACCCAACCAAAATTACTCAACCCCTCGTAAACAAAGCAACGTCCAGTAAGATCAAAAACATTCACAAAAACAGAAGAATAGATGGATGAGGCGGGGTAGGAGATGCTGACATAAAATGTTACTTTTAACGAGACTTTATTTTCTTAGATCGACGACAGCAGGTTAAAATCAATATTAAAAAGATTTTTATCAAAAATAACATTAAGACATCTTGTAGGAATTTAATTTAATTTTATTTTTCGCTTCTAATTGAAAGCAACATTTATTTTCAAGTCACTAATATGAAATAATCATGGACATTTTTCTATTAATTTTTAAGTTGAGATGGAAAAAAACGCGAAGATAGGTGAATAATTTTTCAGCTGGTATAGTAAAAAAAACACCTTTTTTGGCCAAAACAAAATATTTGTTTCAGTAGATAAGTTTAGTTTTCTACAGTTGGTAATACCAACATTTGTTGAAGATCTGTCGTGGGAATATTCATATTTGATGAGAAACATTTTTAAGTAAGAGGAAAAGTGAGAGTTAAATTTTTAAGACAAATATTAAAGAACTGTTTGTATTACTATGTGTAGAAAACTAAACTAAACGCTATCCACGGAGGCCATATTTAATATTTTACTTATTTTTAACAAATAAGTGTTTTGTTATAAAATACATAAATGGTACGGTTCACCGCATAGACTTAATCTCTCTTTAATCTTAAAATAGATACATTCACTAAAAACTCGTGAAATTTGTGGTACTAAATAATATATACTGTAGTATACATATAGTAATATACACTGTTACAGAAACATTGAGAAAATAGGTCCATCTTTCTCCACCAAAAATAATAATAACCAATTTCATATTTCTAGTTAATTTATAAAAAATAAATGGTTGCTTATAGCTCAGAAACTATTGTTTTTTATACATATTCCTGATTAAAATATTTTTAATTTCAACATTATTAAAACTTAACAATGATAAGTTATCTTGTATCTCAAATAATTAAGGAGATATCAAAATTGGAAATATCTGCTTATGTAAAGTACCCTAAGACATTTTCATGGGAAAATGAAAACTGCCATTTTTTTTGTAATGTTAGATACAAGATTTAATCAAAATCGTTGGAGTGGATTTTTAGAAAAACTATTATTTCTCTTTTTTGCCCTTAAGTAAACTATCCTTAATTTTAGGGCTAGACATCTAATTCCAAAAAAACTCCTTGGGGGAACCTATTGAAAACACCAGATACCAAGTCTTAGCCCAACCGGTAAACTGGTTTCTTCTCTAGTTCGAGACACAGACAGACAGACAGCATCACGAAAACAGCCTTTTCTGATTCAAGGGGTCATGAAACGTTGAGATTTATCAAAATCTTGAGTTTGATTTTTTGACCATCACAATAATTCTCTCTCTTCGAGGGGTCGAGAGAAAATGAAAAAATGTAAAAATATTCACCTTAACTAACATTCTATTTCACCCCACCTAAAATGGAGACAAAATATAAGTAGTAAAATGCTGAGATGATAGATATCAAGTCTGGTCGTGCGTCATATATTCAGAACTCGCTTTGCTCGTTGGGGGCTCCGCCCCCAAACCCCCGGTGAGTTTTATTTGCAATTGGATGTAAAATTATGTGATTCCAGCATAATTTGTAACGTAACTTACCGGTATTGTTGTATTGTATATGTCGCACCGACTTTAAAGTTGCTCCACCATTTTTGATTTTTTTTCGGGGGTTAAAAAAATTTTTTTTTTAACTTTTTGGAATTTTCCCGTCGGTTACAGGCTAGAAGCTATAAGTTTGCCAAATTTCAAGTTTTTAACTCATCTGGAAGTGGGTAAACATTAATGTCAGTGAGTGAGCGAGTGAGTCAGCCATGTGGCTTTATAGTAATATAATATAATAATATATCAGCTTCTCGTCTGACCGTAGCATTATAAATAATTGATAAGTGCGTGGAAGGTTGGGCTTAAAATATATTTCAATCAGTTATTACGCAAGAGTGGATAAGGTGAAAGTGAATTAAAATTAATTATATTTTTACTAAGTTAAATAAAAATATAATTGAAAGAAAAACCAAAATTCCGGCTTCGTTATAGGCTACCTGCTGTGGCTACACTTTTAGTGTGCAAAGTTTCCACTTTCTAGGTGATCTAGGGGCTTCTAGAGGGTATGTAAAGACACACACATACACACACAGGAGTGTAGGAGTGTATTACCTGGAGTACCGGCCGCACTCCTCCACTATCTCTATGACCCCTTGTGGAGACACTCTGGGATAGTTGCACCGTCTGAAGGAGCTGAAATACGCGTCCACCTTCCCCAACAGTCGGCCCTGAAACAACACAACATACGTTTGTATCTTCTGACGAGTATCCTGAAAGGTAGCAGTCTTACCTTGACTGATTACACTATGGCCCTATCTTATAAGCTACACCGTAACATAACTAAGGAAGGTAATCTTACCACCTTTCAAGGTTAAAAGAGGATTACTCTCTTGTAGAGTGGCCATAAAGGTACATTCCATAGAACTACCTTGTTTATTTTTTTCAGCAACGAGTCATACTACCCGTTCGGGTTATACGCCTATAAACTAATTACAATAATGTGTTAGGGATTAGTAGGGTTTAATTTAGAGGAAGTGCACACATATTTGCATAGAGGGAGAGTGGAAAACCATTATGGAAAGATCACCCACAGTACATCCGACCGGGATCTAACCCCGATCTCCCTTTCTTCAGCAGTCTAATACAACACGAGAGTAGCGCGTTAGACCATGCGACCACCGAAGCGGGTGGTGCTACCTCGTTAACCGGCGGTCTACTCTTAAGGCATCACTCCTGAAATAGACTGGACTACAGATGATGCGGAGAGTCGGGTTCAAATCCTGGTCGGGTGTACTGAGGTTGCTTTTTTTGTATATGATTTTTTGTTCTCTATCCACGCAAATACCACTTTAATGGTATAGTCCTATGGAATGTGACATTAAGGCCACCCTGTAAAGTAAACAAACTCCTGAGAGCATTAAAAGAGTTTGAAGAACAAATAAATAAACTTGGCTCAATAATAACTAGTGATCTGCTATTTCAGGCGACTTTTATTTTATAAAAATCCTAAATAATAATAATACAATTAGCAGACTTCAATCAATATCCTTAATTGAGTTTGTCACTATTAGGTTAAGCTATATAACTAAGACGGACACTGAATATATTCAAGCCCTATGATCCTCAGTCAGAGACAAAGTATTCACCAAACCCACAGACTCCAGGTTAAAATGGCTGAGCTCATCGAGAGTCCTTCAACACGGGGATCGCTAGGTGCAGTCCCAAATGACAACATCGCTATCAAACAGGTATTTATTAAAAAAAACTGTTCACTTTGAAGATAGTTTGACTAGAGAATAAACCAAAAATTGCCTTCTAGTGTCACAAAGCTAGGTTAAGGTAGCGGCCCCACCCCTTCCCATAAACCAACATCTTCAACGAGCCTTCTCAGACTGCAAATTACAAAAGAAGACTTAGAAATACGACGGTCTTTTATTTTTCTTGAAGTGACTGCTTGAAAATTGTCTATTTGTAAGCATGTCCATCATAGACTCTGCCTTAAAATATGAGTGAAGAATGACCCTGGATACAGGCCGACTCCTGGATAGCTCAGTAGTTAGAGCATCGGCGTACTAAGCCAAAGGTCCCGGGTTCGATTCCCATGTCCAAGTGTCATTTTTCAATTTTCACAATTTTCAAATACCGTCATTTGTTCATTGAAAGGGACTGAAGGGTGGAGTGGGAAGGGTGTGGTATTTCTGACACCTGAACTATTGTGTTTGTACCACCGCCCTTTTACAACGAACAGTGTGAAAGTCAGTTGTTACCCTTGAAAGTACTGTTATCAATGAGAACTGCAACTAGCACCCCCCAGTGCCCAAGGACTCAACTTAGTTGAATGTCTGGTGTACACCTTGCCTGTGTCCTCCTAGGGCATTCAGAAATAGCACTTTCATAAACTAAATCATGTGGAATATTTTCCGATCACAGTTTCGTAAGAAATTAAAGATAATCCTTGTATGTTCTTTACAAGTAAATCATAACACACACAAAAAAAAAGCCTTATAAAAGAGGTAATAAAACTGATTTTATTTCCACCTCCCCCCTTCCCACACCATTTAAGGGGAGAAAAAAGTTACGTTGGCAGACGACGTTTTCCAAATAATGGTTCCTCCCACAAGGCAGTCCCGACACCCTGATATCGGAATAACAATCAAACTAACCCCCTCCACACACACACACAAACACACACATACAAATCGCGTAACGTTTACTTTGGGAAATAAAACTCGTCACGTATCGAGAATAAAATCTCCCTCTCTCACCCCCTTAGATTCAAAGCATGTTTTAGAGAAACGCAGGAGGGTGAAAAGATGAAATCAGATCCGTTGAAGCCTCCCAGCGGTCTCGTGCTCCGACTGCCCAAACTTGACCCCACACTACCCCCTCCTATCTTCCAACACCACATGAACATTCCGCCCCCCCCCCCCCACCTGTTTGATAAAAGGGNTGTTTGATAAAAGGGGGAGGGGGAGGGAGGTCTAGAAATTTGTCACTGAAGGTAACTGTCACGTATTTTGAATTTGAAGACTAGCGCTTAGTACGATGATCCGTTCGAACTTTTAATAACATCTCCGGTCGCGGGGGGGTGAAAGGGTAAAGTGGGTTTTGTATCGGTTTGGAAGTCTGACTTTGCCTCAAAAGGACGGGGTTCAAATCACGGATACATCTGTTGTTTTCAATAAGTGATTTCCCTTTACCAGTAGAGGTAAGTATTAGACTAGACTGCCGAAGACAGGGAGCTCAAGGTTCTAATCCCTGTTGGGTGTACAGATAGTGTTTTTTTTCTTCAAAATAGTGTTCTATTCTCCCTTAACGCAAATGAGGATACACTTGTTCTAAAATCCAACCTTCTCTTCACTAACTTACTAGAATAATTAGTGTATATGCATATAACCTGAGCAGTAATAACAATTAGTAGAGGTAAGTGCTAATACATTTCTTTAAAATACGTCCTTCTCTCATTCTGTGACCTTACAGCCATCTGTTAGAGGCAATCCAAAAATAGCTGATATTAAAAATTGGCTTCACGTGTTTCACAAATCAGGCAGGAAAAGTTGTGGGTTTTTTTTTTGCGTTTGTTGTTTAAAAGTTACAACCTCGCGAAATCGAGGTTTTATGGTTCACGATAGTACCTCTATTAACGGCAGACTTTAACGACGTTATGAAAGACATTGTGGTGCTTTTAACGGAAAAGAGGCCCAGCAGTCTGTGATTATATCTCGCTAAAGTGGCCAATTACCTCCGAAAAAGAATTTCAAAGAGGCTTGGGACAAGTCTCCAAACCTTTTAATCAAAAGGGTAAACTTGACGTGGGCCTGTTTGTATGCGAGTACTTTGTAAAAAAATAAAAAAACGCTACTCTAAACACTTGAAAGCAGATTATTGACAAAGTACGAAAAGAGTCACAGTTTTTATTTGTTTTTGTTTTTTTGTTTTTTATCGGCAAAGCAAGTACGTGAAAATGTTCAGTATCGAGTGTTATTGACATTCTGAAGGGTGGCTTTACACGATCCAAAGTTAGGCGGTTTCACACGGTAGAAAGTTGTGTCGCTTTACACACTCGAAATCAGGGGCGGTCACGCGAAATGAAGGTACGACGAAACCATAGGAGTTTGCAATTAGAAGTAACCTCAATCGCTTTCAAAGGAAGTCGATAGTAAGAATCTGTAAATATTTATTTCATTTAATACTTCTACTGACATTAGTATCTACACACCGGTATTGGACGGAACAACCATTTTTATTGTAGAGCATCTATTTTACAAAGCAGGGGATATTTTAACTAAAACAAAAAACAGACTTTTGAGGGGAAAAAATTGGATGGACTTTTTTTTTACTTTCTCGTATCAAGAGAAAGTATTGTGATCGTGAAAAAATCGATCTCTAGATTATGATAAATTTTTACGTTTTATGTAAACACAAACTTAAAAAAGTGAATTTTACAATTATGTCTGTCTCCATATCCATCTGTCTGTCTGTCTGTCTGTCTGTCCCTGTCCACGTATCCAAAACGATTTGATGGATGTTGTTCCAACTTGTTGGGATATTATAAGGCTACACCACAAAACGTTGTTTTTTACCCTAGTCCTTCAATTTAAGAGTAGCTTACTGAAGAGTACTTTTTTTAAATACTTTTTTTTTCGAAAATGGCTCTAGCAATTTTGTTTAAAACCCCTATTTAGGATTTGATGAGATGACAAATAGCACTCTATAATTGATTTTTGGGTGAAAATTATTTGAAGGGTAAATTATTGATGGCTGAATTTTTGTTATTGGCTTAGAGCCTCACCAAGTTGTAGCCAAGCTAGGTGAGCTCTCTAACTTTCAGAGCTAAGGACTTTTTTTTTTTGTCAAAATAAATAAAATTTTGATCCAATATAATTTTCTTAGCACGATGATATCAACAATTGTTGAATATCTTGTCAGGAGTATAGTGGCATTAGATGACAACTTTTTAGATGAAGAGAAAAAGTTGTCATTAAATTCCAGGACACCCTTAACAGATATTCAACTGTTGATATCATCGTGCGAAGAAAATTAAACATCTGTTTCTACTGGATCAATATTTGATTTATTTTGGTCAAAAAAGTGTTTTGATATAAAAACTGTAAAAAAACTTCTCTTCATTCGTGTTCCATACGTTTTAGTGTTATTTTAAAGTTGTTGATATTATCTGTCAAAAGTAACAGTTGCAGATCATATGGACTTGACGTATGAATACGTGAAAGTAGTTATAGTAACGTTAATAGATATCAAATAAGGACCCTCCGATGATAATCAGATTGAAAATCGTATTTCTAATGAAAGTGATGTGAAATTGTATTTATTTAAAAACTAATATGTTATTTAAGTAAGCTAGAATGTTTGACATAATATCCTAAGTTTGCCAACGCGGCCACGCAGTTACATAACGCCCTGGTAACGTTTATCTTTCGAATAAAGTAGCCACTTTTGTAACGTTGCCAAATTCGGTAGATGTTTCTCCGAAACTGGCTCACATCCAATTTTAGCACGTCCATTTAACTTTACGATTTAATAAAGAAAACGTGTAGGCCTACCTTTTTTCAACAACATTGGGCAAATTTTTGATGCTTTAATCACGCCCTTTAGTAGCAGTGTTGACTATCATTGAACATTATCTTTTACCACATCTTAGTACCCATATTGGATGCAGGCCTCGGTGGATGTATGGTCTAAGGCGTCACTATTGCAATAAACTAACCTACCGATGACGGGAAGATCAGCTTTTGAATCCCAATCGAGTGTATTAGCACCACGTCTTACTACCCATTCGGGTTATATGCACTTACGCTAATGTGTAATGGTAGGGTGATTGTGAGATGAAATGGAGGACCTTCAGTTTAACGTGGAATCCGAACCACGGTGGAGGCCTGGAATTCCTCACATTCACAAGTTGTGATTAATACACGTCTTGTCAGAGGTGAAGGAAGGGTTTGGCAATCAGATAAATCTGTGCCGGGACCAAGGATTGAACCCCTGAACCCCAGCACAGAAGTCTTACACCTTACCCCTAGACCACCAGGTCACCCTATAAACAGTATAAAACTTTTAGTGCGTTTTTAAGTTTTTAGAATACGTTTCAAACTTGTTTTATCCAATTATTGAAGAGCATGCCCTTAAGGAAGACTATCGTTGTTTGTTGCTTTTCGTTTTTGATGGACAAAAATCCTAATTAATTTTTCATGGCCATACACTTCTTATTTCAACACAGGGCATTGAAAAAGACATAGTTTCTTTTTCTCATCAAGCTAAAAGATCATTAAATATCCAATAACCAACAGAACACAAAGAGCTATTCCTTGGAGGGCAAAGTAATCGCCTTTGTCATCGGTCGAGGAAATTACCTGCAGTAGAGACTTATACAGGGTGTATTTGTGGGTTATTATTTCTGTGATAAATTTAACCAAGGCGTACGTCCACATACAGCCATTTTCCTGCACTGTGTGTGTTTTCAAAATGTGCTTAGAAGAAAAATGAAGTCATTTCCCAACATGTGGAACGTAAATATGTTATTTATAAACGTCATCAGCTTGAGTAATGAGGTAATACAGCTTTAAACTTTATCCAACTTACTGCACAGTGGGCTTAGAGGCTAGATTTTGCGTCAATATCATAGATATATAATAATACTTAGCACCACGTCTTACTACCCATTCGGGTTATATGCTTAGTTACTAATCACACTAATGGTTTTTAGGGAATTGGGAAGATTGAATATAGAGGAAGTGAACCCGCATTTGCGTGGAGGGAGAGTGTAAAACCATTTAGGAACCCTCCCCCAGTTCACCCAACCGAGATTCAAACCTCAATCTTCCCGTCCTCAGCAGTCCATTTCAACACGAAACTAGCGCGCTAGATAACTACGCCGTCGAGGCGGGTCATAATCTACTTCCCTGAGAACTATTTACCTTGTGATATTACGTTTACACCAAGAGGTAATCTTACATTGAGTAGGTGACCTGGCGGTCTGGGGGTAAGGTGTCAGACTTCTGTGCTGGGGGTCCGGGGTTCAATCCTCGGTCCCGGCACAGATTTATCTGATGGCCAAACCCTTCCTTCACCTCTGACAAGACGTGTATTAATCACATCTTGTGTATGTGTGGAATGCCAGGCCTCCACCGTGGTTCGGATCCCACGTTAAACTGTAGGTCCTCCATTTCATCTCACAATCACCTTACCAATACACATTAGCGTAAGTGCGTATAGCCCGAACGGGTAGAAAGACGTGGTACTACTAATAATAATGCATTAACATTCATTCGCATGTTATCATAAATTGAGAAGCTTGAAGTAGGAATGTAGGGAACGCGATTTAAAGTAGGCCTAAGTCTTTTTGCAGATTTTAAAGCAAAAATTTTTTTTTTTTGCCAAAATGAATCAAACATTTCTCCAGTAGATCTATATAGTTTAATTTTATTCACATGGTGATATCAACAGTTGTTTAATATCTTTCATGAGCATAACGGCATTAGATGAGAAACTTTTTAAATTATGAGAAAAAGTTGTCATTTAATTTCGGGGCACCCTTGACAGATATTGAACAACTGTTTACATCACCATGTGAAGAAAAATTAACTCTTTTGTTTCTACTGAAGAATTATTTGATTTATTTTGATAAAAAAAGTTTAGAGACCAAAACTGCAAAGATATTGCCCCTATTTCGTGTTCTCTAAACTTCCGCCTTAAGCCATTGATAACTGCTAAATGTAATAAGTATTTATCTTGATTGTGAGCCAGACTCTTTTATCAACTATTAAAATATACATTGATATAAATGTATCCTGCGTTTACCCTGAAACGTAGTAAGCTTACCTTTATTGGTTCCATGATTATGGTATAGCCTTTTAAGACGAGGCCATAGTGAAATCAGTCAAGGTAAGACGTAATAGTGTAAGTTTCCTTATTACAATATATATATATATATATATATATATATATATATATAAAA
>CABFWB010003300.1:54787-66151 GCA_902151455.1 Timema bartmani
AGTGTGATATTTTATATAATTATTGAATTGGTTTCAAGTTTGTTATTCTGTATTATAATAATTAAAAAGGGATAATGTCTTATTTTAGAAAACAAAAGTTCTGGTGTTTTATAGTTTTTATTTTTAGTAGATAAACAGTTTTTTGATAGATATCTCACACGTTGTAGATTTTAATAAGAGCCCGACTATTGCATTATATGCATGATAATTCCCGACACGTGAAATTTAGAATATAGATTAATATGTCATAGACTCAACCTACACGGCTCCTCGTCAGGAAGGCAAGTGAAGAGATTCGTACCTTGAAGTAGCTATATCTAGCGACATTTCCTTCTCGAAACCTCCCAAAAGAAAAAGGGTGTGGTCATCCAGGTGCGTTTCTGTTTACAAGACTGAGTTGGCTTTTCAAACAGAGACGTAGAAAGATGTCGCCATACCTTGCAACTTAACAACTTAACACAAATATATCTTACTACTCGTTCTCATTTATAATATCGTAATTTTGAATATAAATCTGAATAATAAATTACTGGGATGTATAATTCCATATCATTACAACCAATGGTATTTTTTAAAGTAAAATACAGAAATCTTCGCGTGTATGTGATGTCTGGTTCCAGCTGTATTATCTACCTAAGTTAGGTGCTATCCGGGGAATGAGACAGACTCTTAATGTGAGATGGGAGAAAACATCGGCTAAGGCCCATATTTTTTGCAGTATTTGTGGCGAAACCTTTGTTTTAACAATAAAATTAGATCAGTTAGTGTAACTTTCTACGAACAGTATTATAAACAGTTCCTGAACATCTGTCATGGGCATAATGGAATTTGATCAGAAACCTTTTTAAAGGAAGAGAAAAAGTTTCTCCTCAATGTCAATATGCTTATGATGACAATATATTAACTGAGTTATTTAATCTATCAAGATATGCGCATTGGTACAGTTGTCATTGTACGTATATTTGGCAGCATAAAGTCTTATCGAGTCTTTAACTCACCAAATATTTGTAGCTGATAATTTTCATACGTCCATCGCAGAATCTGCCTTAAAATATGAGTGAAGAATGACCCTGGGCACGGGACGATTCCTGGATAGCGCAGTGGTTAAAGTATTGAAGTACCAAGCCAAAGGTCCCGGGTTCAATTCCCGTGTCCAGGTGTAATTTTTCCATTTAAAGATTATGGTATTTAGATTTGGCTATAGCCGTAACTAATAAATAATGGCATTGCTATTTAATAAATCATGTTTTATTTATTTTGTTCAATTTTTTTTTTTTCCTATTTAAACCTCAAAAACCAAATTTTTTTTTTTCCTATTTAAACCTCAAAAACCCATGTTTTAACTCACGCTCTTCTTCACCCCGCCTTAAGCTACTTGAGAGCTGATGCCTCAGTTCTCTCGACCACGGTAAGACCCTTGGAGAGGGAGGAGAGCAAGGAAGATTAAGATAATCTCACCGTGTCGGAAGATGCGATGGCCTACACGTGACGTCATCAGTGCTATCAACCTGAGAGCTTGAAACTTACCTGACATGCACATTCACTCCGCCTTACCCCACCCTGCGTTGTGATAGTAGAGAGACTGATGCCAGGGTCGTGTATGTCATTACAGTGGGAGTGACATGAGAACAACCTTTATAATTATATAGCGCGGTTCATGAAGGAACCACCCCTTAAAATATATAGTAGGAATGACATAGGGACAACCTTTAAACGTATACAGTATAATTGAATTAGGAACATCTTTTTAAATATAGTGCGATTAATATGGAACCTAGCCTTTTAAAAATATATAGCATGATTGACTTAGGAACAACTTTTTAAATATATATAGTACGATTAATATGGAACCGGGCCTTTATATATACATATATATATATATATATATATATATATAGTATTACTAGCACAATAACAAACTTTAAAAATGTAGCATAGCCAATATTGACACAGAGGCACTCGCTATATTTATGCTATTGTTATTATTATTATTATTATTATTATTATTAGCTTTGGTGGCGAATGGTATAAGGTGTCACTAACGTAGTAGACTAGACTGCCAATGATGGGGAGATCAGGGTTCGAATCCCGCTCGGTTGTACTGAGAGTGGTATTCCTAAGTATTATTCCACTCTCCCTCCACGCAAATGCTGGTACGATTCCTCTAAATTCAACCTTCCTCATCCCTAACATACTATCGTAATTTATTCATGTGCGTACAAGCCGAACGGGTAGTAAGTACGCGATGAAAAAAAGCAGATAAAAACGCCTGTCTGTGACGAACTGGACACACTGGCAGAGTGGTGTGAACCTGGCCTAATAGGAAATAAGAGGCACAACACGGAGGATAGTTGGCACCAGGCCTAGTAGGAGCTAGGAGGTACACCTCGGAGGACAGTTGGCACCAGGCCTAGTAGGAGCTAGGAGGTACATTACGGAGGACAGTTGGCACCAGGCTTAGTAGGAGCTAGGAGGTACACCTCGGAGGACAGTTGGCACCAGGCCTAGTAGGAGCTAGGAGGTACATCACAGAGGACAGTTGGCACCAGGCCTAGTAGGAGCTAGGAGGTACATCACGGGGGATAGTTGGCACCAGGCCTAGTAGGAGCTAGGAGGTATATCACAGAGGACAGTTGGCACCCGGCCTAGTAGAAGCTAGGAGGTACATCACGGGGGACAGTTGGCACCAGGCCTAGTAGGAGCTAGGAGGTACATCACGGGGAACAGTTGGCACCAGGCCTAGTAGGAGCTAGGAGGTACATCACGGAGGACAGTTGGCACCAGGCCTAGTAGGAACTAGGAGGTACATCACGGAGGACAGTTGGCACCAGGCCTAGTAGGAGTTAGGAGGTACATCACAGAGGACAGTTGGCAAAGAGGTGGACTCAAGCGCCTGGAGGGATAATTCATGTCGGGCGAACGTTGGAAATTACAGCCTCCTTCCTGTTCCTGTTGGGTTACTGTGTGGGACTCCCCCTCCTTTACAACTCCTACTCTACCCATCCTCTACTCTGGGAGTTATCAAACAACGAGGGTGTAACCATTTCGACTGGTGTTTTTGGCTGGCCGTCAATATAGCGTCTAGGTCTTTTAAGGTGTCTGTCTAGGTACCTGAAATGTTACCAATCAGATATTGCGATTATTGGTTAAATATTGATAAAACCTTAAAGAATACATAAGTTTGGTGTTTACGGGGGTGAGCACAAAACTATTTTCTATGGCTCTATACAAATATAGACTTATTAACATAGTTTAAAAGTTAACATCTACCGTTCTGAAAAGTATAAAAATACCCATATCTAGCTTGATCTTAAGAGTTACATAGCCGGGAAACGAAAGGTCACAGGTATAGGAGCGTAGAATGTATCTTTATTAATTGAATGATAGTATTTAACAGGGAGGAGAGGGTAGTAACACAAAAGGTATTGCCATTTGTAATTTCCTCTT
Organism: Timema bartmani; assembly: GCA_902151455.1. Taxonomy (NCBI): domain Eukaryota; kingdom Metazoa; phylum Arthropoda; class Insecta; order Phasmatodea; family Timematidae; genus Timema; species Timema bartmani. Next base: position 58,235 of record CABFWB010003300.1, read on the forward strand.
TCCTTGCTTATTCTCCTACTGCCGGACAGCTCCACCCAATTATACTACTATAAAGCCACATGGCTGACTCACTCACTCACTCACTGATATTAATGTTTACCCACTTCTAGATGAGCTAGAAACTTGAAATTTGGCAAACTTATAGCTTCTAGTCTGTAACCGACGGGAAAATTCCAAAAAGTTAAAAAAATTAATTTTTTTAACTCCCTAAAAAAAATTCAAAATGGCGGAGCAATTTTAAAGTCGGTGCGGACCTTTCTTTGGAGGTCTCTTGTGGCTAAACGGCAAGACCTATCAAAAAAAACGGATTGCACCAGCAGCTACGAATTTAGCGAGATAGAGCTAGGTTTTTTTTATTTTAGGTACATTTTACACATATTTTAATTTTCTGACACATTTATGGGACAGCTAGAATCATAAAATTTGACAGGCATGTTGGGACATTTAATTGCCATAAGCGTACCAAATTTGAATATTCTAGCTGCCCTATAAGTATGGAGAAACTAAAATAATGTGTGAAAAATACAATACCGGTAAATTTAAGTTGTTACGTTCAAAAAAACGCTGGAATTACATTAGTTTACATCCACTTGCAAAGAAAACTCACTGGGGGTTTGGGCAAAGCGAGTGACGATATAAACCCACTTGGTGTTCGGAGTTATTGTAGCGTTTTAATACCTCTTATAGCCTACATTTACGAGACATTTAACACTCTTCAAGTTACCTGTATCGAATAGCTCCTCACTTTAATCGCCTCCAATTCCACGTGGTCTAAGGAGTCACTCTCGCGAAAGACTAGATTGCCGTCGATGTAAAGATTAGTGTTTGAATCTCAGTTAGGTTTATTGAGGGTTTTTTTTCCAAAATAGTTTTCCACTTTTTCTCCAAGCAAATATGGGTACACTTCATCTAAAAATATAGCCTTACTAATCGCTAAAACCACTAGCTTAATTAGAAGGCCTACATAAGCGTACAACCCACACGAGTAGTAAGACGTGCTGCTAAAAATTATTTTTAAAAAATCGTGGTAACTTCCATTAATAAGTGAAATGGGGGTGACCTGGTGGTCTAGGGGTAAGGTGTCGGACTTCTGTGCTGGGTGGTCCGGGGTTCAATCCTCGGTCCCGGCACAGATTTATCTTATTGCCAAACACTTCTTTCACCTCTGACAAGACGTGTATTAATCACAACTTGTGAATGTGTGGAATTCCAGGCCTCCACCGTGGTTCGGATCCCACGTTAAACTGTAGGTCCTCCATTTCATCTCACAATCACCCTACCATTACACATTAGCGTAAGTGCGTATAACCCGAACGGGTAGTAAGACGCGGTGCTAATAATAATAAGTGAAGTGCAAAGGATAATTATCTAAAACCTGTGGTAACAATGCCAACGCTCTTGTCTGCTAACTGATTTACTACAGGTTGCGCGCGCATGTGCCTGTGTGTGTGTTCGTGTGTGTGTGTGTGTGTGAGAAAGAGAGAGAATGGCTGCACCACAAACATAAATTAAACGCCTTTAAATAGCAAATCCTCCAATAAATCTAGTAAGCTAAAAACCCTCTTTCCTCTGGTAGTTTACTCCTCTCGGGGACGAATTCCCCTTCCTTCCCCTCCCTGGTTCACCCATCAGTACACCCCCTCACACCCTAAGACGTCAAGGTCCCCCTTCAAAGTAGGAACTATTTTCTAAAAAAAAAAGAAAAAAGAGAGAGCTCAAGCTTTTACTTCCGTGTTGCGCGGCAGACACGTGCTTCCCGATTTCCAGATCATACATAGCACGTTGTTTAGTCTACCCGCGGGGATGGCAGGGGAAACTAACGAGAGTGTAGTGTGTACGTGTGTACAAGCACTTTTATAGGAATAGACCGGGGGGGGGGGCTAAATGTTACTATGGCACGACCCGCAGGGTTTAAAGAGTTTACTAGAACGTTTTACTTCCGACTTTGAAGACCTTTGTAAGATTCTTAGGTATCCGAATTATATAAACCACATTTATTTTATGACGTATAAATAAATACTTACTACCAAAAAATGTTTAAAAAAGAGAAGTTATTGACTATATTTTTAGAATAAGATTTACATTCAAAATTCAATAAATGCTGATTTATAAGATTTTCTCGTAGGCCTAAATGAACTACAGTAGAACGTCGATAATTCGGACTCATTGGGGATCGACCCAGTCCTGATTATCGCGTTGCCCGGATTTTCGAAAATACAGTACCTATACCAAAAATAAAAAATAAAGAGGATTTTTACGAAAAATCAGTGTTAAGGTAGAGACATTTTCCCTTTATTTAAAGAAAGAGCGTACACATATTTTTAGTTGTTGCTTAGTATCACAAATTCTGAAGGCATATAATATGGCAAAAATCTAACAACGAAAACCTTCTTCTATTTTTTTTATATATAACAAGGGTTGAGGTGCGTTTTTTGGCGGCCATGTCTCTGATATTGATACCACTGTGGCTATTTTTATAAACAATATTTTTTCTTGGTGACTCTCTACTCTCTACTCTCTCTCTCTCTATATATATATATAAAATTACTGGGGGTTGGTTGTAAATTTAAGATAATTTTGAGAAAACTATAAACAAATACTATTTTTGCCTAAATAACTAACTTGGCTCACAAAAACTCATGACCTGAAACCTAATTTCATGACTTTTCTATGAATGTAATGACTGGTAGACACTCGGTGAGGTTATATAATAGGATTCTGGTAGTAAGAACAATATATGACAGTTTCATAAGGTCCCAAAGCTACTTTAATATATTCATACGTCATGCCCTGTAACCGGACGGATTACAAAACGTCTTTGAACTGAGAGCTAACGTTCTTCCTACGATGATACGACTTAATATTTAATGCACCCTTAAAAACTATAAACTGCATTGCACACCCTTAGACACCATTGAACACCTTTAACCTCTCTAAACATCAATGAACAACCTGAAAAACCATCGAACCCCTTATGCATTGCACACCCTTAGACACCATTGAACACCTTTAACCACTCTAAACATCAATGAACAACCTGAAAAACCATCGAACCCCTTTGAACAACCTCGAACTCTATTGAACACCTATGAACATTCTTAAACGTAACTAATCAACTTTGAGCACTCTTAAACACCCTTAAACGCCATTTCGCACATTTAAACACCTTTGAACGACATTGGCCATCCTTGAACGCCAGTGAACACCCTTGAAGATCCTCGAACACCATTGAACACCCTCTAACACCCTTGAACACCATTGAACACACTTGAATGCCAATAAACATCCTCGAACGCCCTCGAACACACTTGAACACCCTTGAACACCCTTGAACGCCCTTGAACACCCTCGAACACCATTGAACATCCTTGAACGCCCTTGAACGCCATTGAACATCCTCGAACACCCCTGAGCAACTCCTCCACCACTCTCCTAAGTTCCTGATACCTGCTCGAGGATCCTCGGCTGCTAACATGTGAAGTATTCCGCTCGAGTTAGCGAATCAATGAATCCTACTTTGTTACATGGAGATAATCCCGTTCCGTCCAATATGTTCAATGATTCCAGACAGAAGAGAGAGGAGACAAGGCACGCTAGAGGGGTGGGGAGGAGCGTTTAGTAGGAAATAAAAAGGGCTGTTAAAGCTGAGACAGCTTTATTGGGTCCTTCTGTCGCACCATAGGATTCACTCTTCGCAAAAATAAATAAATATGTATATATATTTACGATGAATAGTTCTTAGACACTAATGAGTACAGTTTTTATAATTTACAAGGGAGGGTATTTATGATGAGTTATTGGACACTAGTGAGTGAGCCCTTCATAAACTACAAGGGAGGGTATTTATGAAAGTGAGTGAACCCTTAATAAACTACAAGGGAGGGTATTTATGATGAGTTATTGGACACTCGTGAGTGAACCCTTAATAAACTACAAGGGAGGGTATTTATGATGAGTTATTGGACACTAGTGAGTGAACCCTTAATAAACTACAAGGGAGGGTATTTATGATTAGTTATTGGACACTAGTGAGTGAACCCTTCATAAACTACAAGGGAGGGTATTTATGATGAGTTATTGGACACTAGTGAGTGAACCCTTAATAAAATACAAGGGAGGGTATTTATGATGAGTTCTTGGACACTAGTGAATGAACCCTTCATAAACTACAAGGGAGGGTATTTATGATGAGTTATTGGACACTAGTGAGTGAACCCTTAATAAACTACAAGGGAGTGTATTTATGATGAGTTATTGGACCTTCATAAACTACAAGGGAGGGTATTTATGATGAGTTCTTGGACACTAGTGAGTGAGCCCTTCATAAACTACAAGGGAGGGTATTTATGATGAGTTCTTGGTTACTTGAGAACAGGACTAATTTTTCTCAATAAAATTAATCAAATAAATATTTTTAATATTAAGTACAATATGTATTAATTTATTTGCAAATTGGTTCTATATACTACAAGGGGGTTGGGGAAACAATATTTTAATACTGAGATTTAAGCTTTTTTTTTTTTAATCACTAAATCACATATCTAAACACACGATATTTTCCAGTAATTAGTTGAACATTTCCAGAGATCAACATTAATATGATTTCAGCTCTACTTGTAAGTATGTGAACATAGTTAAATGTGAATGTTAACTGCTATCGTTACCGGAGAAAAATACATCATTTGCCCTAGGGTTTTAATGTATCATATTTTATTTGTTTATTAATTGCGAACGCATATTATATTTGATTAATTATATCATTATGTGTTTGGATCCTTTGTGACAACTCGATTTAAATCTGTTTACATACGTATATACATTTGATTGTTAGTATGTTTGATGGTATTGTAAATTAATCCCATTTAACATGATTGAATCTGTCTGTACCCGAATACCACAATATAAATCAAGACAATTATAATATTATATGGTAGAAATACTGCTAAAAAACCAAATTACAGTCCAAATATGGTAGTACTTGCATTTATCTGAATGCTAGAAAAGTTACTATATCTATTCTAACGTATTCATACGTCAAGTCATGTGATATTCAATTGTTACTTTTTATATATATTATCAATACCTATAAAATGATACTAATAATTAATTAGGGATGTTCAAGTAGGCATTTTTCACTTCGGGTCGAGTTTGGATGAAAACATCGAGTTATTTCAAGTCTGAATTATAAAGAGCAATAGTTGATTAAAAATTATTTCAAGTTGAAATTCTGTAATGGATCCATGCATAAGCCATAAATAAGTACAGACATATTATTTTAATTACTTTTTTGTAAAAAAAAATATATATTCACACAAATTCGAATTTTTAAATAAATTTTATATAATTATTACTGTAATTTTTTTTGCTAAGTTGGAAAAAAAAGGAAATATTTAGGTTCTTTCTTTGTTTGCTATGAAATTATATCTTAAAATTGAATTAATTTAATCGAACTAGGAATTTTCGAGAAAAAGAACAAAAATGTTTAAGTACACAAATTTTTCGATTTCTTTGAAAGTTTTCGAGTCGAGTTTGAGTAGCTACTAAAACCCAACTAGGACTCATTTTTTTTAGTACACGCATACCTCTACTAGTAATATAGTAGCATATTATCAACATTGATGGCAAAAAAGTTTGTATTTTCTTAAAGTTTCTTCCACCGAATATTCTACTATAGTTACCGTGTACGTAGATCTATTATCTATATCATTTATAACCAAAGTAAAATGTTCTAATTAGTCAAATAACTTTAATAATTTAATTAAAACATATATAGACCACCAAAAATATGTCCTACTCTACTAGATATAGTCCGACACCTTAGCTCAATCGGTAGAATCCCGTGTTCAATTCCTAGAATGGTCAAAAATATTTATCATTGGTGAAATGTGAGTTTCCCGTTTCACAGTGATGGATTAATATCTATCAAAAGTGACATCCGCAAATTACATCACTTGTAAAAATACGTGCGAGTAGATCTAAAGTTTGTTCACAATAGTTTTTTTTTACCTGAATGACAGTTGAAAAATCATATGTTTGGATTTTGGGTTGCCAACACTTGTACAAGATCAATGTTTTGCTATTGATGTTAAGTTTTTTAATCACATGTTATATTTTACATTTAAAATAACGCAAACGTAAGCTTTCTTACACTATCTCATTAATTTTAATAATTCCTTTTTACACAATCCGAAACAATATTTTAAACATAATTAAAAGTACTTATTCTTCGTTTTGGAACGTTATTGATCTTGTGTAATATAGTATATAGAGCCTACAATAATACCTGTTATTACAGGCATCGTATTTACTTGGAAAAGAGAAAATACTTGTCTTTATATATATAATTTATTTTATGAATATTTTATTGTATTTCGAAATATTTACTGAATAAAATATTTTTATCTACTATGTGGGAGCGCCATTGCAAAGAACTTGTTTTCATCATGATTAATCACATGGTTTAAATTCGTCAGTCACCATTTTAAAGCAATATTTGTAAGACCTTTTGTGAAAGAACTATAATTTTTTTAAAGTGGAATAAAACGATAAGATTTGTGCCCGTCATTAAATAAATATATTAATAATATTGCCCTAAATTACTTTGGTTAACTATCACATTCATACATTACCATATGTTTTCGTTACAGTTATCAAATGTGACAGATGTTAGCTGTTGGCGTGGGACTACATTAGGGACTATTTCTAGTAACTCTTTGAATTATCATCCAAGTAAACTCGGGTGGTGAATGTACTTTAGTAACTTTTCTAACTGTCAGATAAGGTCCTTCCTATTAAAATTGGATTGTATTATTGCGCGTTTCACCTTAACTTTGAAGTAAAGAGCCATTCGTGCCAACTCATTCTAGTCCCTAGGTTTCATCACCAGTAATGGTGGTCACACAGAATTAGGCGTCAGCCACATAATATACACTTTATTTACGGTGATGGACTGAGCATTGTGAGGTAAGAGTTTTTTTCACCGCTGTTTCCCCCACCTCTCTCCATGCTAATGCGAGTGCATTTCCTCTAAGATATCCCCAGCCTCCTCCAACACTTACATTAGTTCGCTAATAACTCTGGCACCTCCTTTGGTGGCCGCATGGTCTAAGGCATCACTCTCTCGCTATAGACTAGACAATCGATGACAGGGCGATCGGGATTCTGATCTCTGTTGGGTGTAATGAGGCTGGTTTGGAAATAAATCCACTCACTAAACGCAAATGCAGGTACACTTCCTCTAAAATGCTTCCTTCCTCACCCCTACCCCATTTGAGTAATTATCAAAATATATGCGTATAGCCTGAAAAGGTGCGGTGATTTAAAAAAAAAATGAATGTTTTTTATGCAACAAAAGAGATCATATTAAAATAGTTAAAGTTGATTTAATTTGTTGCGTACCTTATCACTAACAAATATAATTGTATGAAATAAAAATAAAAACACAATGTTTAAAAACTATACTTTACTACATATTTAAGGAGATATATATTTTTAATCCGACAAAAATAAAATAATTATGTACTCTGTAATGTGAAATGTATTACCTCGTAGAAAATTAGGCTTGGTTTCATTTGAAAATAATTTAAAGCTATAATTCAAGGCTGCCACTTTAGAAAACACCGCCCAACTAATTGCTTAATAACCGCCTCAGGTAATTTTGACTTCCGTCGTTTAAATCATCCTACTTGTCAGAAAACACTCTCCACCCTATTTCTCCTCTTTCGTAATCCATAACCCTCCCGCCATTCTTTTTATTTTTCCTCATTTCCCTTGTAGTTTTTATCTGTTGGTGACATGTTCATCCAATGAAAACAACATTACTCCGTGTGCTTTAACTGAGATTATATCTGTGCAATGAACGTTGGCGAGAGGGTGGCTTTTTTTTTTTAGGGGGTAAAGAGGTGAATCGGGGAGCGA
>CABFWB010003300.1:66525-82385 GCA_902151455.1 Timema bartmani
AATTTCGGTGTGGTGGGGAGGAGATACGAGAACATTTTGGCAGATATAAAAAATAAAAAAAGCCGGCTCAGCTTGTTGTAAAATGTTTGTGAGTTTGATGGATGAGATTGGTCTCGGCCGTGATTAGTCAGTTTCCCACGGTTAGGACTACCGTAGTTATTAATCGGGGGAAGGGCCGTGTGACAAACGCACGTTCTAGTCTGAGCCTACGCCGGAGGACAATATTTATAAAAGCCCGCTTCGGTGGCCACGTAGTCTAAGGCACTACTACTCTCGCAGTAGACTAGACTGCCGATGACAGGGAGATCAAAGTTCGAACCTCGGTCGGGCGTACTTAGGGTGGTTTTTACAACATGATTTTCTACTCTTCCTCCACGCAAATGTGGGTACACTTCCTCTAAATATAGGCTTCATAATACCTAAAACCATTAGAGTAATTAGTACATAATCGTATAGCCTTGACGGGTAGTAAGACGCGGTGCTAAAAAATGTTTATACATTTATAATTAAATTAACGTGTTCTGAAAGCTGTCACTTTTTATATACTGTATATACAGTAGTACAGTCCCGTTTTCATAAGAAGGCTATTTCAGAAAATACAAACCTATTTATTTGTGGTAAATAGTGATAACATATTACTATATTATTAGAGAAATTATATAGGTGTTGATAATATACACTGTTATCTCTGTTATATCTGTTATTATTTATCACACGTGACAAACAACATGACTTGACGTATAAATACCTGAAAGTAGATTTAAGGAAATTGAACCGTATATAGACACTCTTATTATTAGCACAGTGTCTTACTATCCGTTCGGGTTATACGCACTTACGTTAATGTGTAATGGTAGGGTGATTGTGAGATGAAATGGAGGACCTACAGTTTAACGATTCCTCACATTCACAAGTTGTGATTAATACACGTCTTGTCAGAGGTGAAGGAAGGGTTTGGCAATCAGATAAATATGTGGAGAGACCGAGGATTGAACCCCGGACCCCTCAGCACAGAAGTCTGACACCTTACCCCTAGACCGCCAGGTCACCTATTGACATCCTTCTGTGGATGCATGGTCTAAGGAATCACTCTCGCAATAGACTAGACTGCCTTTAACGGGGATATCGGGGCTCGAGTCCCGGTCGAGTGTACTGAGGTCCAAATGATTCTTCACTCTCCCTCCACACAAATTCGGGTACATTTCCGCTAATTTCAACCTTCCTCAGCCCTAACATACTAAAGTAAATAGTAGATAAGCGTGCAACTCGAACGGGTAGTAATACGCGGTGCTAAAAAACCAACAGTAGAACGGTCGACGAATGAAAACGCCCCCTTCATTTAACCGGTGTTAGTCTACTCACGATGGCTGGCGGTTCACGGGATTGTCACACTGCCTCGCTCGAATATGCAACTTTTAATACAAATTAAATTGAATCATTTATTTGTGTAAAAAATGTGTGCCGCCCAGAAATATCAGTGCACGTCCACACACCGTGAAAATAGTCCCTTCCCCTCTCTCCTTCCCCCCCTCCCCAAAATGAGGCACTGGTGCACGTAATATGATCTGGTAAACTGCCGGTGATGTGGGATATTGCACGGTTTGAGATGGAATTACATTCATTACAGCAGGACCAACACGCCCCACCGTATGCAGCCGCAACGGACTGTCCATGTTCGTGATCAGGAAATGGTCATCTGTTGATCATTAGTTGATCAACAGATTAGCTCTAACAGGTTTGGATGAAGTGTTAGTGTACCAGACCACTTGGTACTGACCAGAATATGATCATTGGTGCTGACCAGAATATGATCATTGGTACTGACCAGAACATGATCATTGGTGCTGACCAGAATATGATCATTGGTGCTGACCAGAATATGATCATTGGTGCGGACCAGAATATGATCATTGGTGCTGACCAGAATATGATCATTGGTGCTGACCAGAATATGATCATTGGTGCTGACCAGAATATGATCATTAGTTGCTCAACAGTTTAACTATAGTAGAACTAGCCGCACATAAAGTGCAGCCGACTCTAACCCGGTAGGTTGGACTGAGTTCGATCTTCGACAGGTCACACTGAAAGTAGTTTTACACGATGTGATATCCATAACCTTCTTCCTCTTTCAGTATTAACCCTCATATATTTAATAAATATATATTAATAAATATATATTAATAATGGTGACTTCGGTGGTCTTGGGGTAATGTGCTCGCCTCAGGACCAGATGTTCGTGGATTCAAACCCAGCCGGGGTCGACGGATTTTTCTTGAGTGATAAAAATCCGTAGCACAACTTCCTTCGGAGGGAAAGTACAGCCAACGGTCCTATGTAGATTGTGGCTTGTAAAAAAGCCGTGGTAGGTATGTGATAATACCTTTCCTGGCGAAATTGGTAGGCCCTTTTACGCTCGCTCATAGAAATTAAGTGTTGTAGGGCAACGGGAACTACAACACTTCCTGAACTCCCCCAATAGATGGGATTTATACCAGATGGTGTGGGAATAACTGACCAATCTAAGGGCTGAATGCATGCACTGCGTAGGATGTATATAAATCACTGTTGACTTAAGAAGAAGAATATATTTTCATAGAATATATAATAGAATATTTGGGTCCGTCTTTGATGATATTCTTTTCTTTCAAAGTCCGTGCAATTTACGTAAGGAAATATGAATGACCCACTTCTTGCTAAAAAAAAACAAAAAAAAAACATAGGAATTAAAATCCAGGAATCGTATCAAATATTTTTTTATGAATAAACCTCGAAACTTTCATCAAGTTGATCAAAACTCGTCTCGTCCTCTGAAGATAGGAAGTGTCATCGACAGATAATCCTAAACCCCGATACATAACAGGGTGTACCACGTATTTTGTTCCCTCTCTTTCTGTTTCGTACGCTGGCGTTTCAGTGTGCTACTGCGCAGAGGAAGGGACGGTAGAAAAGTTTAGTGATTCTGTAATTTTCATACCAAACAAACTTTTTTCGGCAGCATAAAGTAAATATTGGTCCAATAGAAACACAAAGATAAATTTTATACTCATATTAATCTCATTAGGGTGACTTGGTGGTCTAGGGGTTAGGTGTCACACTTCTGTGCTGAGGGTCTGGGGTTCAATCCTCGGTCCCGGCACAGATTTATCTGATTGCCCAAACCCTTCCTTCACCTCTGACAAGACGTGTATTAATCACAACTTGTGAGTGTGTGGAATGCCAGGCCTTCACCGTGGTTCGGATTCCACGTTAAACTGTAGGTCATCCATTTTATCTCACAATCACCCTACCATTACACATTATCGTAAGTGCGTATAACCCGAACGGGTAGTAAGACGCGGTGCTAATAATAATAAAAATAATAATAATAAAATAATAATAATCTCATTAGTTTTTGAATATTTTGTCATGAGAATATCATCATTTGATGAAAAAAATATTTAAATGAAGAGAACAAATTGTAATTAAATTCCAGGACACCCTCGACAGATATTTAACAGCTGTTGATATAATCACGTGAAGAAAATTAAACTTTATATTTCTACTAGAGGAAGATTTTATTTATTTCGCCGCAAAAAAAACAAAAAAAACAACTTCTAATTGACTAAATAGACGTCGTTAATATTTATTCATGTTAGCGTCACGTCTTACAACCTATGTATTAATATGTATTAATTACGCTAACGTGTTAAGAATAAGGGAGGTTTGATTTACAGGAAATATACCGACATTTTCGAGGAAGGAGAATGGAAAAGAATTTAGGGAAGAAAAACACCTTCAGTACAACTGAGTGGGATTCGAAACCAGATCTTCTCATCATCGGCAGTCCAGTCTATTGAGATAGTCACGCCTTAGACCGTTCGATCACCGATGTGGGTGACGTAGTTAATTAAGACTCACGGTACTGGACGGAAGGATATGACAAGCTCTCGAGCTGAGTTCTCGTCAAATGAGTCGAGAATGAATCGGAACTAACCTCCCTATTTGCATCTTATAAAGTATGTCACCTCCTAAAACACGCAGGCGATTAAACCACGCCCGGACAAAGAATACATCTGAAGAGCTTGGGGAAATAATACGCTATATCACAAAATAGTGATTCTGAGATCATCAAAGTAATTAGAGAAAAAATAAATAGCTCGTAAGCCATGCCACAATCTTTGGACTTACGGAAATCAAAACAGTAATAAGCTTCGCAGGTGACCTGGCGGTCTAGGGGTAAGGTGTCACACTTCTGTGCTGAGGGTCCGGGGTTCAATCTTCGGTCCCGGCACAGATTTATCCGATTGCCAAACCCTTCCTTCACCTCTGACAAGACGTGTATTAATCACAACTTGTGAATGTGAGGAATGCCAGGCCTCCCACCGTGGTTCGGATCCCACGTAAAACTGTAGGTCCTCCATTTCATCTCACAATCACCCTACCATTACACATTAGCGTAAGTGCGTATAACCTGAACGGGTAGTAAGACGCGGTGCTAATAATAATAATAATTTAATAATAATAATAATAATAATAATAATAATAATAATAATAACAACAACAACAATAAAAATAGTAATAAGCTTCGCTGCTCTATGTAAGGAAGTAAAAGACACGACCAAAGCGCGGTGGAATGAATCCCTTCCGCTAGTCAAGGCCATCTGTATCGCAGTTTTTTCTGCCAAAATATATACAAAGCATTTATTCAGTAGAAAGTTTTAGTTTAATTTAATATAAACATACAGTGGAACATCGTTTATCTGGCCTAACAGGGACCGGATACTATACGGATTAACGAAAGTACAAATAGTCCGGAAATAATAGGGAATATGATTTAAAATACTATATATTATACATACATACACGAACACACACACACACTCCGTACTTAATCCAGCCTCAACAACTTTCTCCACACTTCCCTATCCTTACATACTTATTCCCTTCGCTTCAACAACATCCATACACCGAGTCATACATGCTCTTTTATTCTTAAAACTTTCATGTTGCTCTTTTACAAATTCGTCTACAACATTTACCCCCGTCTTACATGGCCTAGCCCTTACTTTTGATCCACACACTCTACCTTCATATTTTTGCTTCGTCACTCGATTCACACTCATCCTCTCAACATCCCGCTTCTTTCACATTGACCTATTGGTTTCGCTTTCAAACCACACTCCTTCAGCACCCATACATTACAGACTCTGTCCATACGAGTTTTTCCACACACATTTCTTAGATATCTCACTCCAACCCACATTCACCTTGCTCTTGTGTTTCTCCTGACAAACCCACGCTTCACATCCAACAAAACAATGTTGGCTTCAACACACTTTTATTTACTGCCATCTTTGCCTCTTTCGATACTACTTCATTCTCTGCATTATTTTCACAACAAATTATAAAACAATGATTATTTTTAGATACTATAGAAAACAATGTGTTGACTACAATATTTAAATATTAAATATGTAATATTAATCACCACCAGTTTCTTACAAATCACTTTGAGTGTGATGATCAATTAAATCTATTTCATTGATTCGGATTACAGAGGTCCGGTCTAACGGGTTTTTTTCACTGTATTCCTGCTATCGTTATTGTGACATAGACCATTATTGCCTCAAGACCTTCATTTTAATCCTTTCGCTGATGAGTTTTGGTGCATAATATTGAGGGGGAAGGGGGAAATATCCAGGAAACTAAAAAACAAACTATTTTCTCGAGCGAAACGTTAATTTTGTCCTCTTTGAGATGGCCTAATTAAAACGCTCCGCAAGGAGAAAAAAAATGTTCAATGTGTTCAGCAAACTCGTATTTGAAACGAACAACATATTTTGGTGAAAGACAATTATCATTTTGGTGGGACATGATATTACTTTCAGAGGTTAAGTGGTTTGTTTGTTTTTTTTATCTTAATTTGGGAACTCTACGGATACTTTTGAATAAATGGGTTTCCTCAACACACAATTACGTAAAGTAATTTATCCTCGTGCAGTTCAGTTGAACTAATAAACAACAAAACTCAAGGATGATTGATTAAAATCCATATTAAGGTTAAAAACAGCGATGGGAATTAACTCAAACAATTGTTGTTTATTTCCCCTTTGAGGATGAGTTCAAAGATTCGGACGTTGTTAATAGGGAATTTTAAGAACCAGTGAATCCACATTGGTGGGCACGCAGACTACGGGGAGTTCATGTTTGAATCCCGGCTATATGTAGGCCTACTGAGGTTGTTTTTGCCTAAATGATTTCCCACTCTCCCGACACACAAATGTGGGAATATATTATTTAAATTATAACTTCCTCACTAATATTATATTAATAGAATTAAAATCCTGACCACCCGGACGGGCAATAATAATAATAATAATAATAATAACAATAATAACAATAATAATAATAACAATAACAATAATAACAATAATAACAATAATAATAACAATAATAATAACAATAACAATACTAACAACAATAATAATAACAATAATAATAACACTAACAATAATAACAATAATAACAATAATAATAACAATAATAACAATAATAATAACAATAATAACAATAATAATAACAATAATAATAACAATAATAATAATAATAATAATAATAATAATAATAACAATAATAATAATAACAATAACAATAATAATAATAACAATAACAATAATAACAATAATAATAATAATAATAATAATAATATTGTCTTCATTTCGGCGAAGCTAAGGCCAGCAGTAACTTGTTCTTACAGTTGTATTAAGACATGATGAAAAGAAAATAATTACATAAAATGAACTGGGATTATATTTATTCTACTTCGAGATAGATTCCTAAAATTATCAGGCTATCAACTTCAATTTTAAGGGGGCCGCCTCGAGCAGCGAGAAATTGCTGCGCAGACGTTCAGCTCTGAAGCAATATTTAACTCAAGGAAGCTTTTTTTTAAACACGGCTCACGCCAAAATAAATTAATATGATTCCAATACGGCTTTTTTTCCTTAAAAATTATATAATTTGAGTTTTACTAATAGAAAATAATGTGTGAAAATAGCTCATTTTCAATTACTTTTTAAGCATATTTGTGAAGCTATGAAACTAGTCTAGATTAAAAAAAGGGGCTCTCTATTTAGCCTTCCTCTAACAAATACAGTAGTTATTTTACAGTATCACAACATAAACCGAGGCAGCCGCCTTAAGAGCCAGTACGCCCGCATCGGTGAACACGTGGGCCAAGGCGTGAAACTTGTTTTCCAGCTACAGGAATGTCAGGAATAAAATTTTAGGCCGGGTGTATTAAGGGCGGAATTTATGTAATGGTTTCCACACACCCCTAAACTTAAATTCAAGTACACCTACATTAAATAACATTTTCCTAGTCCCTTCCTATTAGAATTTGGATAGCCCAGATGGGTAGTAAGACACGGAGCCAAAAATTACCGCGATATTTAACTGAAGCTTTTATCTATCCTGGGGGTTTTTACTATCGTCTTATAGTAACTGACCTCTTGTTATAGTGGTAATAGACCTTGGTTGCTGACATGGAGGTCCCGAGATTGATTCCCAACTGGTGTCGGGGAATTTTTTTCGGTAGGGGAACAATTACCATGATCACCAGGATTTGGTATATTAGGCCTAAGTTAGGTTAAGATCTTCACACTCACTATCACCCTCATACTATCACCATCATACTCACTATCACCCTCATACTCTCTACTACCCTCATAATCACTATCTCCTCATCTCATCGGGACATGGTTAGAGCCTTCACGAAAAAAATCTCCAATTGGTACATTCGGGCGTCCTTTGGCCAACGGTACATTAGTACTGACTGATCTTTCCACAAACTGGGCTACAGAGTGATTTATACTTCTATTATTATTATTATTATTATTATTATTACTACTACTACTATCGTCTATTAGTTTTTTATTCACCATTTTTCTAATTCTTCACACGTACCTGTAGAAAGTAATCAAGCTATTTGCACAGATTCTTACAAATGGCCATGTCTGCCTCTAAGTATGCGTCCGTGGCATTGCGTGCTGTTAGAACTCCGGCTTTGAACGAAACTAATTGAAAACTTAATATCAAGTCAAGCGCCCTCTACTAGAAATCTACCTTATTAACACAAGAGCTAGAAGAAACTCAGGGAGAGAGAGGAGACCAAAGAACGAGTTAAAAAGGGCGGGTGGAAGATGAAAACAGGGAAAGAAAGAGCTAGAGAGAGAGAGAGCAGAAAATTATTACTAAGTTTTTAATAAGAGCGGATTTCACAATAGGAACCTGGTAGTCAGTGAAGTCGAAACCAACCCCCCTCCCTACAGAAGTTGAGTAGTTTAGGTCTGACTTGCTTATAAAGTAGGTTTGAAAGGTTCCCCAAGGGGAAGCTAAAGATCTTGTATAAAAAGCCGCGGGGGGTGGGGAAGTGAGAAGTGTATTATTAATCTTACTGCGAGAGAGAAATTATGATTGTGAAAGTTAAATAGGGAAGCGGGGTTTTTCGTACACGCCATTGTGTTCTATTGCACAGGCCTACGAGCGAAAACTTAACATACGTGAACCAAAAAATATAAACACAAGTTTTATGTTAGTTTTACTGTTAAGAGACTGTACAAGTTTGGATACACGACTGAAACAAATAAAAAAGAAGTCATGGGTTTGTTTTGTTTTGAAAACAAATAAGACGTAGGTCAAAAGATTTTATTTAAACAGTGTTCCCATTAAATAATAATTCGTTACTATATTTTAAGCTTTTTGTAATGTATTAAGAAATCATGTAGATATTTAACTCAAACCCGCTTCGGTGGCCGCATAGTCTAACGCGCTACTTTCGCAGTAGACTAGACTGCCGATGATGTGGAGATTGAGGTTCGAATCTTGGTCGGGTGTACTGAGAGTGGTGGTTTTACACTAAACCTACACGTAAATGCGGGTACATTTCCTATAAATATAGCCACCCTAATCGCTAAACATCATTATTGTAATTAGTACATAAGCTTATAATCCGAACAGGTAGTAAGACACGGTGCTGAAAAAAAAACTGCCACAAGAATTATTGTGCCTTACGTATCCAGCTGTACTTCCCTGTCGTCTTTTTTTATAGCACCGGGTCTTACTACCCATTCGGGTTTTCCGACTATGTACTAATTATTCCAATGGTTTATGGATTAGGAGGATTGAACTTAAAGGAAATATACCCACATTTACATGGAGAGAGAGTGGGAAACCATTCAGGGAAAATCACCCCAATTGCATCTTACCGGATTCGAACCACAATCTCCCATTTTTTAACGTACGGCTCATATGACCGGGAGATACACAACTACCAGTTCTGTCGCCTTTATGAGGAGTATTGCCCTCTCTGGTAACACAGAGCATTGCCCAGTGTACACCACAGGAGATTGTCTGTATGTAGACTATTAACCTCTCTGGTGAGACAGAGCATTGCCCAGGGTACACCATAGGAGGTTGTCTGTATGTAGACTATTACCCTCTCTGGTGACACAGAGCATTGCCCAGGGTACACTATAGGAGGTTGTCTGTATGTAGACTATTAACCTCTCTGGTGAGACAGAGCATTGCCCAGTGTACACCATAGGAGGTTGTCTGTATGTAGACTATTAGCCTCTCTGGTGACAGAACGTTGTCCAGGGTACAACATAGGAGGTTGTCTGTATGTAGACTATTAGCCTCTCTGGTGACAGAACGTTGTCCAGGGTACAACATAGGAGGTTGTCTGTATGTAGACTATTAGCCTCTCTGGTGACAGAACGTTGTCCAGGGTACAACATAGGAGGTTGTCTGTATGTAGACTATTAGCCTCTCTGGTGACAGAACGTTGTCCAGGGTACAACATAGGAGGTTGTCTGTATGTAGACTATTAGCCTCTCTGGTGACAGAACGTTGTCCAGGGTACAACATAGGAGGTTGTCTGTATGTAGACTATTAGCCTCTCTGGTGACAGAACGTTGTCCAGGGTACAACATAGGAGGTTGTCTGTATGTAGACTATTAGCCTCTCTGGTGACAGAACGTTGTCCAGGGTACAACATAGGAGGTTGTCTGTATGTAGACTATTGACCTCTCTGGTGACACAGAGCATTGCCCAGGGTACACCATAGGAGGTTGTCTGTATGTAGACTATTAGCCTCTCTGGTGACACAGAGCATTGCCCAGGGTACACCATAGGAGGTTGTCTGTATGTAGACTATTGACCTCTATGGTGACACAGAGCATTGCCCAGTGTACACCACAGGAGATTGTCTGTATGTAGACTATTAACCTCTCTGGTGACACAGAGCATTGCCCAGGGTACACCACAGGAGGTTGTCTGTATGTAGACTATTAACCTCTCTGGTGACACAGAGCATTGCCCAAGGTACACCATAGGAGGTTGTCTACACGTACCAGTAATGAGATGATGTGATGATAGTTATTATGGAGCTGTGAGCCAGTGGGAGTTTTAAACCTAATACTTATAAGCCGAACAGGTCGTAAGACGCGATGTTAAAAAAAATACATGTAGAAAACAATCCCCAAATACACCCGGCAGGTCTTCGAACTACGACCTCCTCGCCAACTATGACCAGATGCTGCGACCGGTATAGTCTGTTTAAAAATATAAAACCTATAATAAATGTTTATTTGTCCAAACATAAGACTGAAATATATGTATAAGCCGCATAATCATCCATATTTATCGTTAGCAGTGACTATAGTCGAGTCATAGGCGTGCGTACTGGGTGTGTTGGGTGTGCCCCGTGCCCAGGCACACCCCAATATCTAAAAGAGTGCCTTATTATTTCATTTTTTAAGTAAAATTTAGTTGATGACTAAACGAAATCTAAGTTTATTCAAGCTTTGTTTTATTTTGTTTTAATGAATACAAATAATGTTATTTATGTTTAAAGTTGTATTCCTTAAGATTCCCATATTTACACACACACACACACACACACACATATCTTCACCCCACGACCTCCTTTTACTCCGAGGGCGTTCAATATTAAGCACACATTAATGAACTGTGCCGTTCATGCCTGTGGCTCGAATAAAATAAAGGGAACATGAATATGTGGATGAATTTTAATGAACTATAGCAGAATTACGGAGAGAGACTAGTAAACCGCGATATGTTAAAAAAAAAAAACACCTTCAGTTCTTCCGGGAATAGGATACAAACCCTGATATCCAGAGTCAGGTGCGTTAACCCCTCTCCTACTCCCACCATACATTCTCATTCAGTGTTGTTCTAGCAAACAAGCGGAACGAGATTAAAAGCGTGGGGAGGGGGAGGAGAAAGTATTTATATACCGCTAGAGCTTCGCCGCGGTTCTGCATTGCTAATCTCCCGACTCCTCCACTGCCCGAGGGATGGAGAGGGAAGGGGTAGTAATTCCTGGTGATCTCCCATTTCCCCTTCCTCTCTAATTCTCCTCCTCCTCCCGCCACTAGCAGATGTCTGGCACCAGGGTCATGGACACAAGGCGTGTAATTACCACACAAAACATAGTGACGTCAAGACTGCTAGCGCCGTTCGCGGTCTTCTTGGAAACCAAAATCAAAAAAAATATATTCCGCCTCTCGCTAGTGATAAAAACGTTGTATTTTGAAAAGTCGGTTTAAACGGCGTTGAATACTTGGTGAATCCGAAGCTACTATAGTTTGCGAAATGGGCTGCATTTTAACTTGACTCATCCAATAACTCAATCTTCCTTAAGACGCCAATGTACGAAATATAAAGAGGGGGGCGGGGGGCAAAAGATGAGCAGTTCACCCTATTAGGCCTCTTGTTTACCTGATGATAGCACTTCCCCTATTCCACTAACAAGTAATAACACTCACTCTATTCTTTGTGTCTGGATGGCATTGATCTACATTTTAAAGACATACGCTTACACGGACATTTTTAATCTAAATCCTGGCAGGAAGATTCCGAGTGGAAATTTTCATCACTGTACAAAAAAAAAGGCTAAGTTTTAGATAATTTTAAAATTGTATATGTACACTAGAGTCGCGATTATCCGGCCTAAAGTGGCGGTAATCCGGGCCTGATAACGGAAAAGCCGGATAGTACAGAATCCGAGTGTAAATAATTTTAAGTATGGATTTGTTTCATACGCTTCACGCACATCTCCCTTGACACGGCTTCTGTTTCCAGCCAAATCAAAACAGTGCTGCTATCTATACCAACCAAGACCACACCTCTCTTGACATAGCTTCTGTTTCCAGCCAAATCAAAACAGTGCTGCTATCTATACCAACCAAGACCACACCACTCTTGACACAACTTCTGTTTCCAGCCAAATCAAAACAGTGCTGCTATTTATACCAACCAAGACCACACCACTCTTGACACAACTTCTGTTTCCAGCCAAATCAAAACAGTGCTGCTCTCTACACTGACTAAGAGTATGCGACCGCAGTAGTACTGTATTATACACCAACCGCTTGCGCTGTTAGTCTTTTCTGTCTCCAAATAAACAGTAGTAAGGCGTTTGCAATCAATATATTTTTATTAATTACTAGAGGATATGTACCGGTTTGTTTATTTTAAAACACACTTGTTAACCCCGAAAACCGGCCTGGATAGTACGGAGGACCGTAACTTATAGTCGAAGGTCAAATAATCTCGACTCGGTGTATTAAAAAAAACTATTTAAAGCTCAAAATAATATGTTTGTGGCAATGTAGGTCTATGTTCTCAACTATTTAATAATTGAATAGCATATAGACTGAACGGGTAGTTAAACGATGTGAAAAAAAGTGTGTGCGTTTGCTATAATGCTCTATCTTTAAAAATCAATAGTGTTCTATCTTTAAAAATGAATAAAAACTCGATAATGTTCTATCTTTAAAACTCGATTAGTATAAAATGTAAACACACCAACATGAGAAATCCTGTCTTGTATTTCCGCTACGTCACGGGTAGGCGACGTCCTTAAAAATGATACATTTGTCACCGGGATCTGGCCTAACGACCTTTTACTAACTGCCCATACCAGTGGGACACGCGGACAAAGGCGCAAGTCTCGTCTTGTTTGGTTTGGCGCGGTGATGGAAAGTTCAGGGTTGGAACCACGACCAAATGTTTTTAACAGTGATTCCTCAATAATCCTTCTCAATTTGTTTTCACACCACCTCATATGCAAATGCTGGCGCATTTATTGGATATTCCCTGTTTTAGTATTTCCTTGAAGACGTTGATTGTTGCCCTAATACGTTAAAGCGACTAAAAAAAATTAGAGGATGTAAAATAAATTTAGCTACGTCTTTGTCGGTATGTACGTATCTTGCTCCTTCTTACAGCCATCTTATCTCGGCCGGTATGTACGTATCTTGCTCCTTCTTACAGCCATCTTATCTCGGCCGGTATGTACTATCTTGATCTTTCTTACAGCCATCTTATCTCGGCCGGTAAGTACGTATCTTGCTCCTTCTTACAGCCATCTTATCTCGGCCGGTATGTACTATCTTGATCTTTCTTACAGCCATCTTATCTCGGCCGGTAAGTACTATCTTGATCTTTCTTACAGCCATCTTATCTCGGCCGGTAAGTACGTATCTTGCTCCTTCTTACAGCCATCTTATCTCGGCCGGTATGTACGTACCTTGCTCCTTCTTACAGCCATCTTATCTCGGCCTGTCTGTACTTGCACCGAGAGTCCATTGTTATTACTTCTGTAGGATGCGGGCAATTACCGCGGCGATCTGAGGGCTAATCTGCGTGATGACGTCATCGGCTCCGCACAGCTGCTGCTGAATAACACGCTCCTTTGTTGCAAGAGGTTTGATTCACCGGACGATGATGATGATGATGATGATTAAACAGTCGCCAGTAGCAAACCAGTAGGGCCAACAACCACGTCAACAGTATTTCCCACAAAGCTATCACTTAATTTTGCTCTTGATCTGTTTTGAATTAAACATTATGCATTCTGGTTACTTGAGAAGTTAAGGACGTTGCCTACCTATTACGTCACGGCAGGACAAGATAGGATTTCTCACGTTAGTTAATTTGCGTTTGTATAATCATTTCTAAAGTTAAAGTTTAAACAAAAACCATATATTATTAAATAATTCTAAAAATAGTCTTAAAGAGACACAAAACTAATATTTTTATCTTGAAGTAGTTTTTTTTTTTGTAAGCGTATTTTTGTTATTAATCATCTACAATTACTTAGGCTATTCGGATTAGTCATGAAAACGTCCGGTAGGAATCTTCCCGCCAGGATGTAGATTAAAAAAAAGTATATGGTAGTATATGTATATCTAGAATAGGAAGAGAGGAAAAGTATATTTTTTTTTTAAAAAGCAAGTCAATGTTTTCAAGGAGCAAATAGTTTATTGAGTGTGTAAACTCGTCATAGGAAGAGGTGAAGTGTTATCAACAGATAAACAAGAGGCCTACCGGGGTGAATTGGTCATTTTCTTTCTCTCTCTTTCTATTTCGTACATTGACGTCTAAGTTTGATCGTGTTTGGAGTGCTTAGATGCGTCAAGTTAAGAAGCAACCCGCTTAGCAAAATAGCTTCGAAATCTACAAGTAGGCAACATCGTTAATTTGATTATAAAATAATATTGTACAAGAACATAAGCGCCTGTTTCGACATTAAGTAGGCAAATTTGTATTATGCTATGTGTGGCGGGCTAGTATGATCTACAGTTCAATTTCCATTCAAGGGTATTTGAGAAAGTACAAAAATATTTTATTTGCGGCCAAGACTGATAACTTTTACTGATTTAGCTGATTTATTAGTTTTATTTCATAGGTATTTATAATATATATCAAAAGTTACAGCTACAGATAACATGGTTTGACGTATGAATACGTTAAAATAGATCTATGAAAATTGGATTAAATTCCCAGCAATCACCGTAATTTTGTTATCTTCTTTTTTTTTTTGTATACTATAAGTAAATTTTCTTTCAGTGTACCAGCAGCTCATAATAAGTCATCTAATACCTGATTAGGTAGATTACTTCAATAAAGTGCATCAGTATTTGGTTCTAAAAAATATATGAAAACTCACTTTACGTAGGTGGATGTATTTCTATAATATTGAGTTGTAAAGTATACATTTATTGTATAGTACGTAGAATACTCATACCGACCATATTAGCCTTATAAAACCCGCTTCGGTGGCCGCATGGCCTAAGGTGAAAGTCTTGCAATATACTAGACTGCCGATGACAGGTAGATAAAAGTTCGAATCCTGATCGGGTGTAATGAGGGTGGTTTTTCCTAGTTGGTTTTCCACTTTCCCTAAAATCCTTCTAAATATAACCCTAGCAATCCGTAAAACCATTAGCGTAATTAATACATAATCGTGTAAATAGGACGCGGTGCTAAAAATAAAATCATATATTATAAACTCGGCAAAATAAAACTATACATTAAATTTGACCAAAATATTTTAAGCTAGAAATATTTTACACTATTCTAAATCAAAAACGCCAAACATGTATTATTCGCTAATATAGCGTTATTTTAAAGCATAAATAATATTCATTGAACTACAATCCAATCTTCAAAGGAAGAACCTTATCTGACAGCTAAGAAAACTAACTCGATATACTTTCACGTCTTCACACGTAAAGTCTTGTGATCTGCAGCTGTCCCTTTTTGTAGAGGTATTATCAATAACTTTAAAATAGCATTTACGATAATAATATAGAAAAATGTTATTAATGTTGACCGAAAAATAATATATTTGTATTTTCTTAAAAGGCTATTCCTTTGGAGATTGTATTGTATTATTATTATTAGCAGCACGTCTTACTATCCGATTAGGCACTTACGCTAATGTGTAATGGTAGGGAGATTGTGAGATGAAATGGAGGACCTACAGTTTAACGTGGAATCCGAACCAC
>CABFWB010003301.1:0-13936 GCA_902151455.1 Timema bartmani
GCAAACTATTCTGTAGTCATGTGTGGAGGTGTAGCATACCGCGTGGGCGTTTAGCCAACAAGTTGCTACCTTTCAATCTCAACGGAGTGTACATTATCTGGTAAAGAGTGAGGTGGAAACAATTATACGAGCTATGCCAATGAAAGTGATAAACAATGTACCTAGGTCTGCTTGTTGTCCGGTGGAGCTCATCCGACTGACATTATCTACAAAAAGTGAAAAAAGTGTAGTATATACTTTGCTTTTATTTAGCTAGTGAATATTTAATTTTCAATTAAAGTGTTAATTTTTAAAGTTACTAATCGTATAATTGTTTTGGTTCCAACCTGTACATACAATAAATTGTGTCATGTTTACAACACCAGGCCCCACATCACTTTTCACTAAAGGTGGACTCCCACTGCTTCACGTGTCTTTGTGCAATGCCACACAATTTACTCTTTATATTTATTTAAGTGGCATCATTCACACTTGGTGCGCACAAAACGGCGGCAAGGGTTCGGCGGAGTGAATAAAACGTGTCGAGGCGCTAAACCTTTCTAAGGTCCTTTTGCACTACACCACCAGCAGATCAGAGATACCTAGAGTCTGTTCAGCGTAGGAATTGTTTTTTGAAAGGCCTTTTACCCTACCAGAAATCTATTATATACCAGGATATTGGTAGGAAAAAAGACCTTTCAGAGAGTAATTCCTACCGTGAATGGAGTATAGCCTGATTGATTCACTGTCGTATCTGACACCACAGTGATTCTCACTTTCAAAACATTGGTTGAATTAAGTCATTGTGTTCATATTTAAATCATTGTTGTGTTAAATAACTATTTAATATATTCGATGAAGAGAAAGTGTGTATATACCCCGACTATGTAGTGAGACACATTGGTTAAAGAAAAAAAATATATAGATTATTTAGTAATGTTACATTATAGACCACTATATGATATGGGAGACAGATGTTAGAACAATATACTAGTGTGGGACGTCTTCAGAAAAATAATAGCAAACATGATGAACGAACTGGGTTAGTTTATGTCATTATATTTACGATTACAAAATTGCAAGTTTGCCTTCCGTTTATATAGTTCTACATATATTATATATCCAGAAACGTCGACGGTTTAAGCAATGTTTCTATTGATTTTTGGTTTCTTTACATTATAAAGATACAATAAAATCTAACACAATTGCGTTAGCTGCCCTTGGATATAAGAAGTAGTGTTGCACGAGTTCATGCAATGGGGTATGGTGCAGTGGCGTGGAACTGTGATGGAAGATCAAGCTCTAAAGCTCTTCAGTATTAATACATAAGTTCTTAGCTATATTTTAAGGAATACAATTGAGTTGTTAAGTTTCAAATAGAATACATTCAATAGAATTTGCTCTCCAAGTTTGGTTTCATGCTTACTATCTTTTCTTTGGCAGTGCTTATGAATTATGTAACAATTATACGGTAGTTTTAAGTTATACGCCGCCTGAAGACCTACCTCAGATTAATGATGTCAAAGCGATATTTAATCATGTTTAATGGAAGATTGCAACAAAACCAAACTTTACTATCAGAAGTACCCGGAATACATTGCGTGTCCACAATGGAAAACGCATTTCTTTGCTTCAAATAGACAGAAAAAAAATTCTTCATTTTATTATTTCCAACCCAGTTTTTAATCTTCTTCTTCTTCATCTCCCAGTTAGGTTTACACCTGTCAGTGAGACCAGCATCATCCTTCACTTCAGTTTGTCTGTCAATTGCTCCCACCTCTCTCAACTGCCGAATGTTTGATATCCCTTCCCGCATGAGGACTTCCTCCATGCCTTATATCCTCCACCTCTTCCTCGATCTTCCTCTTGGTCTCTTCTCCCCAGGCTCATATCTCCAACACTGCTTAGAAACTCTTTCTCCCCATATCCTCTCAACATATCCTAACCATGGTTGGGCAGTCTTTATCTTCTTCAATACCGGTATCACTCCTACTTTCTGTCAGATATTTTCATTTCTAGCTCTATTTCTCCTCATCTTTCCCACTATGACTTGTAGAGGTCTTATCTCCGCCACCTGTATTCTGCTTCTGTCCTTTGTCGTCAAAGCTCAGCTGTCTGCTCCATACATTAAGGTGTGTGTCAAATTGTATTCATGATTAATTCCACAAATTTGTCTTTTAAAAAGGGTACATAGCCCCTACGTTTTTGCCAAATTTCATCAATCTTTCATTTATGTCATCCACATTTCCTTTCTTATATGACACCACGCACCCAAAATATTTACCTTTTTCAACATTTTCGACTCTCGTTCCATTAATTCGAATATTCATATCTTTCTCCCTCCTGTCCACATGCATTATATCTGTCTTTCTTATGTTCATCCTCATTCCAGCCTCTTCAAAACGGGAATTCCACTCATCTAGTGCCATTTATATGCCCTCTTTGCTTAAATCCCAGCATGTTATATAGTCTGCATACGCCATTATCTGTCCTGTTCCTCTAATATTTATTCTTGTTTTAAACTTCGCTATAGCGAGCTACGGATACAAAACACTTACTTATTTCACACTGAAACCACATTGAACCAACTATCATTTCTATAACTAGTTTGCATACTACGTTTACACGGATTATACGAGCTGATTATAGTTCTCTTCAAATTTCCTTTCAGATTATATTTCGTCTCTAATCATGACCACTGCTTTTCCTAGGAATAGAGTCAAACGCCATCTCCAGATATATAATTGCCACATATATACCCCTATCATACTCCTATGCCTTTTCCATGATGATTCTCTTGGCAAATATCAAATTAGTTGTTACTCTGTTTATTCTAAAACCTTATTATTCCTCTCCTAGTCTTGGTTCAATGAAAGCTTAGCTGCGTGGTTAGTTAGCGATATACCACGATAATCCTCACATTTTACCGAGTCTCCTTTGTTATTATATATAGGAACTATAACGGTCTTCCATCATTGTTCCGGTATTTTACTTTATTTCCATGACCTGTTGAATGCGCTTAACAACTTTTCCTTCAGTGCTTCACCTCCTGCCTTTGTGAGTTCTATTTGGATCCAGTTTGTTCCCGCTGCCTTTCAATTCTTCATGATTTTCAACACCACATAACTTTTAAATTCCGTAATCTTCTCTCCAATCAACTCAATCTCCTCCCCTACTTATCGTATGTGTTCCTCGCCCTCTATATTAAACAACTCTCTGAAGTATTCTGACCCCGCAATATTGATTTCCCCTGATGTGGTGATCACATTTCATTCTCTGTCTTTGATGTTTACTTATTCATTGGTTCCCTTTCTATAAGATTTTGCCATACTATACAAGAGCTTCTTATGTTTGTTGTCGTCAATCTTCAAATTTTCTCCCAGTTTTCTTCCAGCTATCATTTTATCTCTCTTTATTACTTTTTCATCATTTCTCCTAATTATTAAACATTCCACACTAGACTCCCGTGTTCTATGCTTCAGCCATATTCTCATTTGTCTGGTCTTATTTCTCACAGCTTCTGTAACTTATTCACTCTACCATAGGCTTTGCCTCTTCTTGCTTCCTCCAACATATCTAGTTTCCAGTGCTTCCTCTGCTATCTTCATTATGAGGGATTGGATCTCTTCCCAATCATCTACTCCCTCTACTAAATCTTGAATCCAAGTTACATAGCTTTCTTTTACAACATCATCCTTCAGATTTTCCATCTTAATTACCTTTCTTCCATGTTCTTGCATATTTTCTATTTTTTCTGTCACATCTGCTACTACCAGACTGAATCCAGTGATACACCTGGTATTACCTTACCATTCACAATATTCTTGATCGAACATGTAAGATAATATATTATAGATTTCTGGTCAAAGCTTCCTGTCAACTGATTCCATATATAGCTTGTAAATCTGTCTCTCTCGATGCTCAAAGAAATCATTCACAATTTTCAAATTGTTTCTGACACAAAAATCAATCAATCTGCCTCCTTCTGGATTTTTGACTTCTTCACCACGAGGACCTATGGTTACCTCTACTTCTTCTTTATTTCGTCCTATTCTTCTATATAGATATCCCACCATCATCACAGTGTCACACTTCCAGTGTCAAGAAACTTTCATCTTAAGTTTTATAGAAGCTTAGTTTTTCCTCTTCATCATATCCCTGTTGTGGTGCATATTCCTGGAAAATATGGTATTTATGTCCTTTTATTTTCAGGATTAACTTTAGTATCCTTTCATTTATATATGCACATCTTGAATGAAGGGAGACATCTTTGAATCAACAATCATTGCAACTCCAAACTTTTTCTGTCCATCGACTATCCCAGAGCACGTTAGAACTTATCCATCTTCTATGTCTCTATCAGGTTCACCACCTCAGTGCTTTGTCTCTACAAGACCCATAACATCAATACTTCTCTCCTCCATCAGATCCATGATCTCATATTAATTTTCCCTTTTTGTGGTCATATTTAGTGTACCACATCTAATTTTAAGAGAGTCCTTCAAATTCCTTTGTTCGTTCCGGGTTTGTCGACTGTAAGATTGTCCGTTTTCCTAGGCTGTTCTTGTCTTTCTTGAGCATTTTATATTCATCCACTGGCTAGCTTGGATATACCCTCCTCTCTTATCTGGTCTTAGGACAGGCATGGGAAAATAGATCCCCTTGGCAGAGTTTCAGTTTTTAATAAATAAAAAATCTAATAAAAATATTAAAATTTGTGCACAGGGCTACTAATTTTAAAATTGCAGCCCTCTTCTTAGGTAGACATCGCGCAATGCTCATGACAGACAAAAAAGCTTCATTTTATTATGATAGAATAATAAATGAAGACGTTTGTTGTAGAAGCAAATTAATGTATTTACTTCAATGAACATAGATGTGGATGTGGTATCTAAAGAAAAGTATTGATACTGTACTCAATAAGAGTATAAGAGTATTGGAAGAGAAATATCGATACCCTAATAGTATCGATAACAGTAAGTATTGATTTCTAAATTTTAATCTAAGTAATTTTAAACTACTGAAATTTTATCTACCTTTCCAGGTACCTATTCAAATGCTTCTTAAGCTTAGAAGTATTCCCACTGGTTTTTTATACTTTAAAAGAAATTTTACAAGATTTATTCGCTACCCAAATTTTTTTTTAAACTTTCATAATTCACTTCCGGGAGGTACCATTTTTAAACTACATTAATCGTTTATATAATCTATAAATATATATTGTTAACTATTGACAAACAATAGAAGAATGGACGTCCTGCCTTGCTTCACCTACCCAAAAAACGTACATAAACTTTTCTGCTTCGTCTGCTTGGTCAACCTTGAGTTGACTGAGTTCATTGAGCTCTACAAAAGCTTATCTTATTTAGTTTGTGATGACTGCAAATCCGTTTGAAGACCTTTATTGGCCTTAGGCACTTTTATTTCTATAAGCCTGTGTTTCCGATATTTTTACTAATTTTCATGCTAATTTCATCCTTTGCACGCATAATTTTTTTTTAATGAATATTGAGAATACTCGCAAATTTTAATGCACCGTGAACGCCTCTGAACCTCTGCTGACACAAAATCCCGTGTTCGCCAATGGTTCACGATATGTGCAATGCAACTACTCATAAGGTTGTACGCCTAGCAGCATAGCCCCGGAAATAATTTCAAATATTCTTTTCTTAAATCGTTCTCCTGTAAAATAAAATAATAACCATGTCGCAGTGTCATACATATACATAATATTGGTTGGAGAAGACACTTTTGCATGCAGGAGAGAGTTAGGTAAAAAAGATGCCGTCTATTGAAGAGCTTTCAATCAAGTACAGTACTACAATGTATTTACAATAAACTGAAAGTATCTAGTAGACCAACCGTGGGAAAGCTGGTGCCCGTAACATAAATTTGTGCAGCACTCACACCAATTTAAAACTTTCGTGCTTTATCCTAAAAAATTAAATAAATAATCGGTGCTTGTTTTTGAACATGTGAACAAATGAGAAAGCTCGGTTATAATATTACATGTGACCAATCATTAGCTAATGTGTACGGTAGCTACGGTAGTTATATGATTAATAAAAGTATTTTTGTGTGAGAATACAGTTAATTATTTAATAAATGTAGTTCTTTGTCACATGTGGCCTGGGAGAAAAGTTTGCCCACCTCTGTATTAGACCTACATCATTGTGTCTATGATTATATCGGTGAGGCTGTTGATAAACGCGACAACTTAAAATATTGATTTTGTCAATCAAATATAAAAAAATATTTAAATTAAAATGGGCTGTTTTTCCTTATTTGGGGAGTTTTTTTGTGTATGGATTTTTCAAGGTAAGAATTGTAGGCCCTAAAAGCTTTGTAGGCCTTAAAAAGTTAGTAGGCTCAAGGCACTTTGCCTAATTGGCCTATTAGACAAAGCGGCCCTGGTTGACCGTGCTGATTGATAAAGGGAAGGGACTGTTCGCCCGGTCAGGCATCGGGATGTATTGATAAGCAAAGATTGAAGAACAGTTTTGAATTATGATTAACTAAAAGAGATTAAATGCTAGAGTTGTTTTTGCTTGTCACGCAGAAAATAATTGAAAAGTGAGAAATAGTGTCATTTGTTCTTTCTCCACATTCCACCCGTGAGAACACTCAGTTATTTCTTTCGATACCGATCCATTACCAGATTTTGAGTCTAATATCAGTAAATGTATCGTAAAAAAGTAACGTATAAAAAATACTAGTGTCGAAAGGAAAATATTGATATCAGTAAAGTATCGATACTTTTTTTCACCTCCATGTTAAATTCTTAATATTTTTCGGCCAAGCTATTTCAAGAATAAAAACAAGCTAGGATAACTTCCACAATTCAACATTTGTAAGAAAATATTGACATCCCACATATTTAGTCAAGTTTATTAGTTGATTTTCGGTCACTGATTCTATTATATCCTTTACTTTGAAAATATAAAATTAAATCTTTACAAGTACGTTTAATACAGTTATTGTATAATTTATTTTTTCTTATGCTTTTAGTATTTGAAGATGAACATTTTAGAAGAACTCAATAGTCCACTAGCTATACACATGAAACTCTCTTTTGAAAGAAGTAATTTGGATCGTAAGTATTAACAACTATTTATTAAATGGGCTATAAAAGGTTTGTTTTGAATTGAAAGTCTAATCAAAACAAATATATAATAAATCAATTGGACGTTTATATATATATATATATTGTTTAAATTATTTTTCAAACAAATTCCTCTTATATTTTAAAATTCAAATTTTACTTTATTTCATATTATTTTATTGAACAAATATGAATGAATTTTAACACTAAAGGTTATTAATTGAATGAAACCCAAAGTATAAGTAGATTTTTGAATTTATGAAATTTTAATTTAATATTTAAGGGAAAATAAAAGGGAGCATGAAGTTTAAATTTTTTCACCAGAAATATAATCAAACTAGTGAATCGTTACAGCAATGGCTGCAGATTATTGTGTCAAAATGTGTTTAAAATTCTTTATTGGAAAAAGTTATATACAATGAAGTATCACTAAACTTTCTAGTTAAAGGTTTTTTGCTAAAGACTATCAACTTTCTATAGATTTTGAGTTTTAGATGTTTATTTCTAAGCAACAATGACAAACCTTAAAATTACCCCTCTCCCAACACACTTATAATAGCTGCACCATACCATTTAAGTGATGATTGAATTTGTTATCATTTTTAACTAAATAAAAATACACAAATCAGGATTTCCATGGTAAACAATGACTATACAGATGCTCCACTGAGAACACAACAGAAAATCTGAAAATTCTCTAGGAAAAATAGTCTTTCTTTGGAAGTTACTATTTTTGCTGACTTTTTAGAAACCTAGCCTTTAAAATATCTGCTCCTTTGTCAAAATAAGTTCAGCCATTTTTTAGTACTTTCAACTGCCAGAAATGGGTTTATTAAACAATATTTAAGATTCTATCAGACCTACAGTAGATTTACTACTTATTTGGTTTTACCTTAAAGCTAGCAGAACCTAGCAGATGCTATTAGTAGTGCCAAAATTGTCTGAAAGTCACTATTGTCAATATATTTGGAAATTATTA
Source organism: Timema bartmani (assembly GCA_902151455.1). Classification (NCBI taxonomy): domain Eukaryota; kingdom Metazoa; phylum Arthropoda; class Insecta; order Phasmatodea; family Timematidae; genus Timema; species Timema bartmani. The sequence continues at coordinate 8,061 of CABFWB010003301.1, forward strand.
TTATTATTATTATTATTATTATTATTATTATTATTATTATTACTACTATCACTAAAAAATATTATCAATCACTTTTACCAATACTTCCCTAAGGATTACAGTAGAGTTGTATTTTCCATGATCAAATTAAAGAAAAAATAGTCTAATAAATTCATTCTAGTTTTTATTTTAACTCTTGTGGCAATTACAGGTTAAATTGAGCATGAAATTATACATTTAATGATATTATGTATAGTTATATATATTTTTATAACTGGTCTCACATATCTTTAACATAAATAAATGGTTTGGGATTATAAAAAGAAAAAGACATACAAAATGTTTGTGAAATAATATAAAGTTTAAATTTTGTAAACACGAGTAATAATACCATTCGCCATCTAGCCAGCAACAAGGTCGTCTACGTCACCAACTGGCAGCATAGCTTCTATTCAGTAACCATATTTGTTTTGTTTTTTTGCATCTAAGGCCACGTTTAACGAGCTATTTCTTTTAATAACTAATTTGAATTAAACAGCAAAAGCAAATTTCAGAGCTGTACCAACAATCAAACGGTTATTCTCATAACCAAAATCTAGCAATTTTAAATAGAGATTATAACAGTGAATTATTGTATAAAATGCAATTAATAAAACCATGTGCGTGTGTGCACAAGTTGAAGCGAACAGAATATTTTTTGTTGGGTATTTAGGCGTGTCTATATTTCTGTTTATAATCTTACTACAAGTTTTAATAATACAGTGTATTTTTTTAATATTAATTCGGCTACTTAGTAATCCATGTGCTCTTTTGTGAATATTAGATCGATGTGTGAGAGTGTTATCCTTGGAAAATAAACGGTTTTTTAGTGATATTTAAATAATTATCCATCCAGTATAATATTGGAGAGTGTGATAAAAAAAATTTAGCGAGTGTGTCTCAGTGATCAGTATAGATTATTTCGAAAATTTAAGTCTGTGTATCAAGACTATAAAATATAGATTTTAACCCCAAGATTGTGTTGTGTTGACCTCTAGGCTAAATCTTAAGTTTTAGGATTTTTATAGTATTCCAAAAAAAAGCTGTGAACTGTAATAAAAAATACTAGCGAGTCGTTCTCCAGTGTTAATTAAATAAATACCAGGCTAATACTTCAAGATATAAGTTATTTAGCCTGGCTGAAGACGATGAAGAGGACGATGACGAATATGATGATGTTGAAGGGTTTCCTGCGACTCCGTTGGAAAACACAAGGTACAAGCCAGTTCATAACTAATATGACCTATTTATTATAATAGTGTTAAAAATGTTTATGGCAGTGTTTTTTTCTCTGTGTAATACTACACGTTCATATTTTCACATTTATAATGTTAGTAATAATAATATTAACAAATAATTATTTATAGATTTAACAAACTAATTGATTAGTAAAAATAATTTAATAACAATAAACACTAATATGGGATTAAAGGCTAAAAATGTTAAAAAGTTTAATGTTGTAGAAAAAATTAATGATCAATACCAGGCCTAACATCAACATATCAAGGTCAACAGTAAATAAAAACTAAAAAATAAATAAAACTGTCTTACATGTTTCTTGTATAGACCTAAATTTTGACTTTCAAAAATGACAGCTGCTAACCATATGTTTTTGCAGATCATATGGTTCAGCGTAGAGAGACATAATTTGGTCTGGTAGCTTTTCATAGTTGTCAGTCAGCACCAAAGAAGTGGTAAATCTACTCTACTGTCATTATAAGAGAGACAGACAAGTCAATCGCCTACAATCGATCTCACTTGATTGTCGGACGTGCTTTCATAGACGGACTCGCAAGAAGCGTTTTGTTTGTTTGCTACCTAAACAAGGAATGTCTACAGTAAAATGTTGGGAGACGTAATTCAAACCAATATTATTAAATCATAAATGTCATATATAAATTTACAAATAATTATAAAAAATAAATTAACTTATGTAAGATGTTGTGGCCGTTTTTGTTGTTTTGAAAATGTCACCAGAGGTCAGGCCTCTAGACCTGTTTTCATATTGGTAGGATAGCTTCGTTTCCCCTCTCTCTCTTAATTTTAGTGTCATGTTTATTCGACCGCCTATGTAGATATATACAGTTGACCACACACTTTCCAGTGTGTTGCTTCACTTTGGGACGGTATCTCACCCCCCTTGTATATGTGTGTTGTATAATCAGTATTTCTTTTTTGTTTCATAGTGTATATCACGGGTATCTAACGTCTTTAAAGCTAGGCCCAGCTAGTCTAGGCATGCTATATATATTATTATCAACGTTTATAATTATCACAAATATGCGCACGCGTTTCTTCTTACTTAATTTTATTTATTTTTTTATTTCATACACGCGCGTGCTCACAATTAAAAGTGCACTTCTCTAAAGATGCTGGCAAATAGATCATGCCTATTTCCGACAGTCTGGGGATTATTTGAACTTCTGATTAAAGTACGTTATAGTGTGAGGATAAAGGACAGAAACATGTATCATGGGAAGAGGAAGATGACATTGAGCAGTTGTTGAGATGGAGAGCAAAAAGATTATTACAACTTTTAAATGATAGCTCTTTCGCTTTTGATAACATGGAGGGTAGTGTGGAAGATTTTAAATTTCAGTTTGATTAGATAAATATTAAAAAAAAAATAACTATGATATAGCCTAAGGATAATAGATTTTTATAAAAATCCTATAGCATGCATTGATACGTGTGTTGAGGTGTTGTCTTAATGGCCTTGCCTCCAAACTTAGTCATCTTTATTCAAAATGACTAAATATTCAGGAATAATCATATTTTTAAAATATATCAAATTAATTTAAATTAGTAGGGATATATCATTTAATTTCTGTAAATTGAATTACTGAAATAGTTAAAGTTTCCAGAACAAACCTGTGATATATTTTGATAAAATATAATGTTAGTGCTAGTAGCTTTAAGTTTTCAGTATAGCTTAATTGTTTTGATTAATTAAAAATTAACTTCAAATTTTTAGCAAAGAAGATTTGAATATTATATCAAAAGATTGAAAGCCATATAATGTATCTTGATATCTCTCAGTTGATCTGATTAATATTTATTATAAGAATTAAATTAGTATTTTATTTGGGCTTAAGGCCTTGTACTTTCATGATAAGTTAGCCCATATACTTTGAGTATAGATAAGGTCATTCATTTACAGTGATGTTAGGTTAGGCCATATGCTTTGATTTGTATGTTAGTTCAAGTCTATTAACTATAGATAAGTTTTTATAATCATTATTATCTCTAACTTATTGACTCTAAATGAAACACTTTAGTGTTAGTAGTCTGGGTTAACTAGATATTGGTTTTGTCATACCTGAAAACTAAGCTTAAGCTTCTAATCTAAGTTAAACTATACAGTTTGATATTATTTGAGAATAATTTAAAAATATAATAACATATTGAAAATATTAACTCAATATTATAGAGTATTATGAGTCTAGATATTTTATTGTATTAAATATATCCAATCCTAGAATTTAGTCGGGGGCCAAACCACTTTAACCCAAAATTTCAGTATATACAATATATTTTGATGGTTCCTACATGGAAAAAGGGTGCTGAAACCGAATATGATGGGTATATGGTTCAAACCTTTGAGCGTTTTTAAACATGACTTCATCAATATGGTGGTCCTATAATGCATATTTGTTGTTAGGATGTTGATCAGTTTACACTTAATATGTCCATGTTTGGTATCAAATGAAGGCTCTAGACATCTGGATTTCATCTAAATGAGTGTAGTTTTCCTTATGACTTTATCGCAATGGATATTTACTGCTTTAACATTTACAAGCTTCATAATATTATACCGTTAATGTAAACAAAATGATTCTCAGAAAAAGATTTACAATCAGAACGAGATTATGTCTTGACCACGTCAGAGGGATCATCCTCATCATTTTCACTGTCAATCGTTGAAGTTTTCTTCGTACATAGAGTTAAACATTGTTCATTTTCAGAGCATTGGCAAAACCCTGCGCATGAAATATTAGCAGTTGCACATTTACACTGTGTAAGACACATCCTGTCAGCAGTAAAATTACAACTAATAATATTTAAAAGATTAATTGGTGCTACTTATATCCTGGTGGTAACGGTGTTGCAATACGTGATTTCGAAGAATCGTCTTTAGTCCAACCACAATGTGTTAAGTCCACAACAGGATACTTTCTTTAATCTTCCTTCCAAACACGTGCCTGGTAGTGTGCACGTTTAACATTTTCTTGAAACGCTTCAGCAGTTGGGGGAAGAGTCTTAAGTTTGGGCATGGATGACACATTCCTAACAAATATTTTCTTCTTCCAGACTTCTAACCGAGCCTGTTTCATGCAAGTACTGAATAGTACTTGAATAGCTGCTATTGGCATCGCCAAATTTGACCAAGACTTTTTCTCTTAAGACTTAAAACTTTATATTCAGATTTCCACTTGCTAATGACAGATATTCAAGAACTGTTGAGACCCTCTTTGGTGGCCATATTGTCTAAGGCGTCACTCTCACAATAGACTACACTGCCAATAACGGAGAGATCAAGGTTCGATTCCAGTCAGGTGTGCTTAGGATAATTTACCTAAACTGTTTACCCCTCTGCCTCCACGCAAATTTGGGTACACCTCCTCTAATTTCAACCTTCCTTATCGTTAACACATGAGAGTAATTATTACATATGCAAATAATCCACGCGGGTAATAAGACGTGGTGATAAAATAAAATAACCGTTGATATTATTATGTGTAGAACATTAAACTAAACGTACCTATTGAATCAATATTCTATTCAAGCAAAAAAAAAAAGTAGAAATTTAAAAAATACTGACATCAACTCGCGCATTCTTCCACTCTACTACAAGTATGGAATTACTACTTTAACATTGGTGATTGATCGTATTTTTGTGTCCTTTGTGTTTTAGAGGAACAAGCCCTTGTAGAAAGAACGCAAAATGCCTACCACGAGGGGCCTATGGACCAGGGGGTCACCTTATCGTGGAGTGACGTTAGCGTGTATGTCAAACCTTTAGAGAGAAAACTCTTCAGTTCCGGCGGACCAGGCGTCTACAAGATGCTTGTTAACAATGGTAAGATTCTTTTGACTGATGCTGTTTCAGACTTGACTCTTGAGAGTATGAGTGTCTGTAGTACGTTTCAACAATTGGCATTCATAACTCAAAGGGAAACTGCAACAGAAAGATTTGAACTACCACTTGCTTACTAAATAGCTAATTTTGAATATGTTAAGGAATACGATTTTTATTAGAGCATCTTATTTACGAAACTTTTACCTTTGAAATGACCAAGTTAATTCCAATAAAAAATGTATTGTCAAAAAATAACTTAACTTTGAAATAAACCATGACGGTAGGCACGCTTCGGTCCGGTCAACTAGACGCCGCCAAACGGGCACGGCCAACTGGTCATTGGGAAGACTGGGCACCAATACAACTGGGTGCCAGAGTCAATTTAAAAAAAAAAATTATAATCAGTGCTCAAATTGGGAAATTTTAACAGCCGGAACGGTATAAACAACAACAAACAATAATTCCTTAATCTATTTTATGGCATGAAACTATTGTAACATTGTTATGTTACATTTACCCGCCTCAGCTATTTCCACCTGATCAATCTTACTACCCGCTCCAAGAAACTACGAAGAATAGCCACAAAACAATAGTAATCTTCACTATTGTAAATCCAGTCCTAATACAGTTCTTTTATTAATACGTCTCTTTCTGCCCTATACTCCTTCAACAACCACAATTCAATTTCAAATAATAATTCCATTCTATTACTTACCGCCTGGATCTGCTGTCCGAGACACGAAGATTGCTCGCAAGTTAAATAAACGTCCTAATTCGG
>CABFWB010003301.1:16122-55744 GCA_902151455.1 Timema bartmani
TTCATGACCCCCCCCCCCCGGATACAAAAAAGCCAAAAAAGTGATTTTTGAATTTCTGTCTGTCTGTCTGCCTGTACCTCGGACTAGAGACTAAACAATTTTATCAATCAGGCTAAAATTGGGTATTTAGTGTTTTCATAGCGTTTCCCCTAGGGTTTTTGGAATTGGATATCCAACCCTAAAATTAAGGGTAGTTTTTTTAAAGACGGAAGAGAAAAAATCGATTTAATCAAAATCGGCTCTAACCATTTTGATTAAATTTTATTGTCTAAGCTTTTATCAATATTACACACCAAATGGCTACCCTCAATTTTTCGTGAAAATGACTTTAAGGGTTCCAGTCTGAAGTGTAAATTCTATTTTTTAATTTTATCTCCGTAAGTCTTTGAAATATGAAATTACTTATCATTGCATGCATGTAGATCTATTTATAATAAACATCTTTTACTTGAAATATATTTTTATAAAACCAAACTTTTCAAGCTATACGCGAATATATAAATATATATTTTTAACTTTGCCAACACTGGTAAAGTATTACGACCATCAAAAAAATCTAGCCCGAAATGTTGATAGATGTCACGTTTCATGACCCCCGAACCCTAAAAATTGGTTTTTGCAACGGCGTCTGCCTGTGTGTCTCTCTAACCCTAAAATTAATAGCAGTTTATTAAAGGATGAAAAGAGAAAGAATTTCATTTTCTCAAAATCGGCTAAAACGATTCTATCTCTTTCATTTTAGATTCAATAGTCAATTTTATTGGTCAAGATTTATAAAAGATAATAGCAATGCGATAACCATAAGATGTGCATCCCCTAATAAAATGCCGAAAATTTTAACCGGAAGTCAACATTTTAATATGAAGTGTTGACCCTTGGGAACCCAATATCAATATATTTTATTGGTTCAAATATACCAATAAAGACGTTAATTACAGCTAAATGGCCAGTTGGTTGGCTTTTAACTGAAGATGTAAGAAAGAAATACTGTACCTGGCAGAACATTTCAAACATTCACTTCCAAAATTCAGTGAAGAGCAGTTGATTATTGAATGGTTTAAGTTTAAACAAGTGTGCAAAGACTTATCTTTTGAAACACTTTGCAAATGTTATAAGTCAGCCTCAAAGTTTCAAAATGTTTAGTGTGTTGCTGTCAATTGTTGCAGACCCAACAGAATGTATTCAAAACGGGTTTGTAAACAAATCACGCATATAAGCAGTAAATCAGGTAAGAAAAGTGGGCCTGTAGATTTTTTGGTGGGCCTCTAAATATTCTGTACTTATTTGCAAGTCTGCACTATAGTATACAGATTCGTAATAAAATCTAGGTCCCTTCAAAATCCAATACACTGTAGAGACACGTAGTAGAATCTGAGTTCGTTCAGACTTCAGAGATCCTTTTGGAAAACGTTACGAAGAACGAATAAAGGTGGGGACACACTGCCGTCATGTCACGTGAGCTCATGTGACCTCATACAGTAGAGATATGACGTGACGTGCTGTACATGCTCACACTATAGTCACGTCATGTCACTCAACATGCGCTCTCGTTTCGTTTTCAGTAATACGTTTCTTATCTAAAGTTCTTCATTCTTGGACTAACCATGGAAAAAAGTGGATCAAGCAGTTCATCTGAGTTTGAAGAAGAGTTGGAAAATGCTTGTCCAGTATTAGTGGCTAATACAGTGGCTCGTAGGAAAAGGGTGTGGGTGCATCAAGTAAATTTGAAAAGGAAGGAGAAGGGCGAGTTTTAGCATTTGGTTAAGGAACTTAAAGAACACCCAAGTCGATATGAAATGTATTTTAGAGTGACAAAGGAAGAATTTCAGTTCTTACATGATCTTATAAAGGAGCTCGGCTACGCACTTTTTCAATAAGCATTTCCTCCATAATTAACACAGTCTAACAACCAAGAAAACTAAATGACTTGTCCACTGACGACACTTCAACGGACTCACGGCTCACGAAATATGTGCTGCCGCAGATATTGTGAGAGCGCGTGAGGGCGTGACGAGACATGAGGAGACATGACCTCACGTGATGTGTATGTAGTGACGCCAGTGTGAATGCGCACCCCTCTTATCAACAGAAATAAATCTACTCACACTTTGATTGCTTACGTGAGCTCATGTGACCTCACGTGACGTGACGCCAATGTGTCCCCACCTTAAGTAGCGTTCTAGTGTGCAGGCGGAACACTTGAAACTTGTGTTGTACCACCCGAAACGCTCGTAACATTACTTCGTATCAACCGGAACTGCGTTCCGGTGGTTCAGGTCCAATTCGAGCACTGGTTATAATTGTAAAAAATAAAAACAAACGACTAGGTGCCAGTTAGGTTAGGCTAGGTTACGTTAGGTTATTCATCTTTATCTCACCAACGGCCTAATTTGGAAGGCGTGTTGTATAAATATTGTATGTTGTAAATAGCAAGTGACCTAACAGGTGTTGTGAGGGTAGTTGTGATGAATCAGTAAACAAGAAAACTAGAAGCGCTGACACGAAAGGGAGGTGTCAGCAAGCCATAGCCAAGAACCAGGCCATTCGCCGGTTTAAATAAAAGGGGTTTGAAGCACTCGGGCTGGTTAGTTACGGGAGATTGCAAGCTAGGAAGTTAGGTTGCCAGTCACGGGGCTACGCGGGCTAAGTCATTGGGTTCACCAAGTACCAGTCAGGGCTGCCACTCGAGCCCAGGTAACCAGGTTCGACGTCGATGCAGGAACCACCTAACTGTCAGTCAGGCCATAGGTACAACCTCATAACACCTCGTTCGGTCACTAGTTTCTCTATATACACTAAGTTCTTCATTTTAACTTCACTTCACACATCACATTTGTATGATAATAGTAGTACTAATAAACCTTTAGAAACCCTAGTCTAACGCCAATCACGAACCCACACCATAAGTAATCATATCATCCTCCCCCCCTTTATCCTCGGACAAAGACATCCTGACAGATCTCCAGGCCCACACACTTAGAACATACAGGTACGGGGGGGATATTTACGTGGTTTATTTTACGCAAAAATCTTATCTTTCATGGTTTTTGTGATATACAATTTTTTTCAAAATGTTATAAGCTAAGTAGTCTAACTTTATAAATATACACATATTTAGTTTCCTCTGTTATTTTTTTTTAAACTCCAAAAATGAATATTTAATAAATAACCACTATTACGTTTTTAAACTGGCGCCCAGTCTTACCAGGGTCTAGTTCTCAAGCGCCTAGTTGGCCGCGCCTGGTTGGCGGCGTCCAGTTGTCCTAGACTGAGGCACGCTATTTAAATGTCAAACAAATTCAATCTGGTTTGTCGATAATAGGGAAGTTGTGGTTCAAATCCTGTGTGTTGAGGTTTTTTTCCTTAAATCATCTCTCACGCTCCCTCCACCAAATATGGGTACATTCCTTCTAAATCCTACCTTGTTCGTCCCTACTACACTAGCGCAAATAATTTAGGTGCTTATAGCCTACACCCGTCTAAAACGCTATGGGAAATAAGTCAACCAATCCTAAGAGTAGACCTAATCCTATGAGCTTAAAATCTTAAAATGTTTTATGACTTTTATTTGATGTTTCAAGCATGATCATTCTTTAATTTGATCTCTCTAGATGAACTAGTTTTTTACTAATAATTTATAGTTTTTTTAGAAATGAAAATGAGCCAATCTTCCTCGTCTTTTGTGTGTGTATGTTTTAAGCGCTGTTCTTCTATTTGTTCCTGCGCAGACGGCTGCGCACGGTCTTGATGAGCTCGGAAGTTCTGGCTTTGAGCTCGTCGGCTACTCTGGTCTTGAACTTATCTTAGAGCACGTCGGATTGATCCCGGCCAGGGCACTAGCGATGCGATTAATGGCGCAGATGCGTGAGCACGGGAATATGCATAGTTGTTTTACGGGTTCTGAACTCTTAAGAGTATGAACTACTTTGTTCTTGAAGGGATTCTTGACCCCGTTGTAATTAGGTCTATGTTGTGGCGTTTATTTATTGGCACGGAATTTTCCAGTTCAACCACGGGTTAGTGTTAAAGCCCTGAATAAACATTTAAGTGACGATATATTAAGTGATTTCTCCGTGCAAACCCCCTTAGTAACGCTTCGTTGTGCCACACCCCAAGTCTGGGTTCGCGAACCTCTAATTGACGGTACTGACGTCAATGGGTGCAGATAAGAGCGATCTCCACGAGTGGTAAAAGAGTCCAAGAGAGGTATGGGCACAAAAGTGTTACTAGGAGCCAAATATTTGAAATTAATCATGATAAGGGCCTATGACGTTGAGATTAATTTGAGCCTCCCTATGCAAATATTTACATCTTGAGGAGCATTAATTTATAGCAATAACTAGCAGCGCAGTTGGCTTATTTGTCAATATAGTTTGCTACAGATTGCTGGTAATGAAGAGGTTTGGGTTTTAATCCATGAAGGGTGTATTGAGGATGGTTATTTCTAAATGACCCGTGGCCGAATGGTCTAAGGCGTTACTCTAGTATTGGCCTGCTGAAAATAGGAAGGTTGGGGTTCGAATCTCAGTCGAGCCTAATGAGGGTGGTTTTTTCCTAAATAGTTTATCAGACTCCTTCCACAAAAATGCGGCTAAACTATCTCTAAAATGTTTACTTTTCATTCCTACCTCATTATCGTAATCATAATAAATGCGCACAACCTGAATAGATAGTAGAACACGGTGATAATAAATATATGTATTATAAATGGTGCCCCATTCTTCATTTACACCTTATGATTTTCCCGTGTAAATTTGCAATCTGGGTGTATGGACCAATAACAAGCAAATAAACGCCACTTCACTTATCACCCACCCTCATTCTCATTATTGCATATGTCCTTAAGTCTACTTTCTTTAAGTTTTCCTATAGTTCTTAGGATTAAGTGGTATTTAGCTAACTATAAAAAAAATATGCATATTGGTTTATGTGAAGGAGGTCTATTTTTATAAAATTATATGTAAATTAAGAGAGTAAGCTTCTCACAATAATATATGTATTGTAATTTATAATTTTATATAATGAGAGCATCTGGCTTTAATCCACTTAATTACAAATAAAATTAGACACTCCATTTATAAAATAAATTTTATTCTCTATAGACCAATTGGTTAGGACGTTAGGTCATGCCGTTTTTTTTTAAATGTCAAGTCACACGCATTGCAGTTTCAAATAGTTCGACAGATGCTATGTTTGTTCTGCTTTTCTTCATCTTATTTTATTTCGCTGTTAAGCTGAGCAGTTGGTTTAAATAATGAACATTTATTGATGTAATCATAAAATAGTTCGCGAAAATTTTCTATAAATCAGCGGTTCCCAAAGTGTGCTCCGTGGAGAACCAAGTGCTCCATAAAGCAACTCGAAGTTCTTCGCGAAAAGATTGGAAAGAAAAATAAACAAAATAAATGTCACACGATCTCAAAACTGTGAATTTGTGTGGCCATGAAATGTGTATATGAAAGTATTGGGTAGAACTTATTTAGCTCCTGTAGCGTTCTGTAAAGCAGTGTAGATAGCAAGTGTTATAAAGCCGAAGTGTATGCCATGCGTCACCTCAATCATCTTTGTCCACCCACATCTTCTTGGAACCATGCAAAACATCGATAAATTTGGTGAAGCACACAGACTGCAAGCAGCAAAACCAGACAAAGACACTAGAAGGTGCCAGTAAACTTTCTCTGTCTAAAAGTCTTTGTGAGAACTTCACCGCGCTTTCAGATGCGATTGTTAGCTTCTACACGCTTCCAGAAGTTTCTGGGAAGTTTCTATTGCCTATTAGAACCTCAAGTTGCTTCGCACCTTCAGTCAGTTGCAGTTCAGTCAGTTGCAGTTCAGTCAGTATTCTGTCGAGAGTCGAAACAAGTCAAGTCGCAGTGCAGTGTTATTTATAGTTTCAACTGTTATTTTCTGGAAGAACTCCACGAAAGAAATGTCGGAACATCCACTCAGTCTGACATCGCAGCAATATGAGTGCTTTATTGATTATACATTAGATTCTGTGATAAAAGAGACTATTGAAACTAAGATTTCACTATCAGAATTTTGGTGTCAGCTAAGAGAAAAATTTGAAGTTTTGTCAGATAAAGTGAAAATCATCCTTCTGCCATTTGCAACAACTTACTTATGTGAATCAGGATTCTCTGCCTATGTGGCTCCTAAAACAAAATACAGATCCTGCCTCAAGGCAAAGCCCAGATATTCGTTTGCAGCTATTCCATATTCAACCAGATATAGCCATACTAAGCAACTCAAAACAATCCCATCCCTATCATTAGAATCTAAGTTCGCGGTATATACTTAATCGTTCTTTTTTGCTGTCAGGTCACTTTGTTTTTTGTAGCGGTGAAAATGTATTTAAACATATCTATGTGGGTACCATAATATTATGGATTAATATTACCTACTCTGAATTTTTTATCAAGTGTGTTGCCTTATTTTAAGTGTTTTGTTGTTGTTTTTCGTTTATGTAGTTAAGTAAGTTCCTTATTTATCTGAAATTAGTTGAGTCAATAACATTTTGAATTAAGTAGACCTTTATGTTTAACATGCTCAAATTCTTAAACACGCTTTTCCATCGGGAATACTGCTGTCATTCAGTTAAGTACCTATGTAGGCACTAGGTGAAAGTATCGCAGCCCTTATGCAAACTGATATTTTGAAAAAATTCCAATTCTCAATGTTTTTCAATGGGAAAAAATTTAATTTAGATCAAAGTTTAAGATATTTAAAACTCAAAGAATAATTCGTGCTTTTGATATAGGATCAAATATTGACAAACAACTTTAAAAGTGCAGTTAGGTAAAAACAGTAAAAAAAAATACAAATACGTGCCTTGGGCATCAGGGCAACGATACTGCTCCGTGACTAATTTCTTTCCTGAAAAGTGCTCCACGATTCAAAAAGTTTGGAAACCACTGGTCTAGATAAATTATTATGGAAATAATATATTATGGAACTTCGTTTAGACACGTGTAGCTATGTGTTATTAAAACAACTATTTAATGTGTGTTTCCCTCAGTGAGACACGTGACTCTGAGACATTAAAACTATCATTACATTAATTTAATGTGTGTTTCCCTCAGTGAGACACGTGGTTCTGACATATTCAAACTATATTGACATTAATTTAATGTGTGTTTCTCTCAGTGAGGCACGTGACTTTGAGACATTCAAACGATCTTGACATTAATTTAATGTGTGTTTCCCTCAGTGAGACACGTGACTTTGAAACATTCAAACGATCTTGACATTAATTTAATCTGTGTTTCTCTCAGTTAGTGGAGCAGTAAAGCCCGGAAATTTGGTAGCCATGATGGGGGCGAGTGGAGCGGGTAAAAGCACACTGATGGCAGCTCTGGCTCATCGATCAGGAGGTAAGTCACAATTATATACCTTGGAAAAATTAATGATGCTATTTTCCTGGAATAGTTAGAAATAATATCCTACAGGCTTAAATATACATTGAGCTTTAATAAAACTTCTTCCACAACAGCTGAGCTGTCTAACGTTTTACTGCGGTCTGCGCACTCAGCATCTTCATTGCTGCCCAAAGCTGCCCGAAGTCCAAGTGGCTTGTGATGCGCCCTCCTCAATTTTGACCCTCTTCTCTGTCTTACGTAAGCATTGTTCTGACCCCCCACTCCATTGTCAGCAAAAATAAGCAAAGTTCTAAACCCCCCTAAGGTGCTAACGTAATACTTGACCGCTCCCTTAGTATTCACAGCGTGTCCTTAGTAACAAGTTAAATGTCCAAGATAAATATGGTCTGGTTCGAATATAAGAGTAGAGCGTCCTTCCGAAACAACTTTTTATTTCAATGCTTAAACCCCATTTTCTCTTGAGACAGTGTTGGGTATTTTCTTCCATCAATTACTCTTATATATTGTGTCTTGTGGCTGGTAGCATATCTTAAATCATTCACATCGAAGTTTGGAGCGGTCCACAACAAAACTTTTATCTCATGGGCTAATTACTCCAACATCATGGAGTAGAACAGATGCTATAGTTGTAGAGGATCTATCAAACACTCCAGTACGGGCACAGACTATAGCTAAAGATTAACGATTTTATTCTAAATTGTTTTGAAGAATATTCTGTCATGTCATCAGCCTGTGGCAGTGGTTCTTCTTGTGCATGTGTATTCGAAGGAGTTGTAGTTCGTTTTCAGTCATCAAGTGATAGGAATTACCTGTTTCTGGTAAATCCTTTCCTTCTTTCACTTCTTCAGTTAGGGTAGTATTTAAGAAGAGGACGCTTGCTGAAAATCTGGAAGCTGTTGAGATCGTAACTTCGTTAGAACTTTTCTTTATTCTTTTTAATTTTATTTCGTGGTGGTTACTATAACTACTTATTCAATAATTATTTTTCTATATGTTCCTTGATCACTCAAAAAAGTCCTTTCTTGCTATAGAATTGTTGAAATTCTTTCCCCTTTTGAAACGGTCGAATATGTTTTGAAATTCTATTTAAATTTCCTGACTTTTTGTTTGTAACTGTCGCTTTCTTTTCTTTCCTCATAAGGCTTTATAAGGTTTATATTTTTGTCATGATATACAGTATACACGAATAAGTTGCACTATTCCTTATTAGTGACTATCGGGAGCCTTGATTTTGTCCAAATTGCTTCAATAAATGTTGACACCTTCAGATATTTCACCCTCAATCGGCTTCTTGGAGTTTGAGTCTAGTTTATATTCAATATTTATTCACAAGCTATATTTTATTATATTATATTACGATTGTACATAGTATATTATGATTTTATCACAGCTACACAAAAAAATTTTTTTTGTGTGCTTTAATTATTTAAAATTGTTAGGACCTTTAATATAATAACCTGGTGAGGGTAGTCCTCAACTTGGGCTTTGAAGATATATCTATGATAATCATTACTTTAAAATTCAGTGACAAATTCGTTTTACCAACATTAACAAAAAAATCTTGAGTTTCATAAAAAAAAATGGCAAGTTTCTTGAAGGACCATCAAATATATACTTATACACAAAAAAAAATTGGTTTCTTATTCGTACAGCTATCCTACATCTTTCCCCAGCGTTTCTAAAAAGTGGACATTTTCCCTTTACCCTAATGTACTGTACACTAACGCGATGAATATTACTCTTGGAAACCTTAGAGGATATCGCAAATACTTCTTAGGGGTATGTATTACACTGTATTCATTCAGCTTTCTCTAGAAGAAAAAAACCCAACCTTCTTCGTTCCTGTGGCACTCACAGGTGGTTCAATCGGGAGTTATAAGGACTTAATTAACTGTACTCCTTCATGTCACCTATATTCGTACCCATGTTCTCCCGGTGTATACATAAGGTGGGATATCAATGTTGTTATTAAAGATGGGCCTTTCCTATCATGGTACATCAAGAGTCCATCTCACGTCTAATTAGCTGAGAAATTTGTTAAATGATTACGCTCGAACCAGAAAACCTCTCTAAATTATGTTTTATGTATTCTTGAATTGACAAAAGATATATTGGGATCTGTAATATATTTCTTTTAATTTTAAAATAATCACATTTTATTGTGTTGTATTTTTTTTAAACATGGCTATAAAGTTTCATTGGTCTCAATTCTATTATTTTTAAAGTAAGAATATATAAAACCACACCATCATGCAACATCTAGTTCGAGCTGTATTACCCATCCAATTCAGGTACTATCCGTGGGGTGAATGGGCTCTGAAGCATTCGTCATGTTTCACCCCAATGTTTGCAAACTCATATAGTAGATCTATCCTACATTCACGTGAAATACTTTGACTTTGTGTGAAGAATTTTGTTATGTGAACTGAGTAGTATACATGGGTTAAAATTATTATTTTCCTAAAAAAAAAGTGAGCATAAGTAGCTCATTGACTTTCCCTTTTAGCAGAGAAGTGAATTATTTGACTTATTGGTTAATAAGTTGATATTCCAACATAATATGATGTATAATATGTTATTATAATATAGAAAGAGAGATTGCTGCATTTATCTTTCTGGTAAATCTCAAAGCATCCCTCGATAGTTTCGAAATCTTAATCTATTATACCTTTGTATAGCGTACGTTATTCAGCTATTGAAGTGGTGCTTGCGTTTTCTGTGAGGCTAACAATTGATTTAAATTGGTGAGTAATAGATACTGATTACCTGTGTTTCGAAGCTGGCGTTGTGGTGGATGGCGATATCCGGGTGAACGGTCGTCCTGTCGGAGACGACATGCATCGCATAAGTGGCTTCATGCACCAAGAAGACCTCTTCGTGAGCAGCCTCACCGTCAAAGAACACCTCATCTTAATGGTGAGCACGGCAATCTTACTCGTTTAGTCTGCCATCATATTGTTTTATAAGAATAAAGATAATTTGTGTTTCTTACACATGCTATTTTAAGCGTATGAAGGGAAATTGAAGGTGTATAATAAATTAAAGACAAATTCACAAATAGATTTATTAAATTATTCATTTGACAAATGTATAGTACTTAAAAGCTCTTAAATATTATAAACAGGGCCCGGATTTTGATGACCTTAAAATTGCCAAAAATTTAACTATAAAATGACACTAAAAACTCTAAATAATGACTTTAAATTTGCAAAAAAATTACCTAAAAAATTTGATTTAAATTCCATATTACATATTACAAGAGTTATGATTTGCAATAAGCAAAAATATCTCTCCTGGCCTGTACATTTCCAATTTTTCCTTGGTCTGGACTCGTCTGGAATAGAATGACACGTATACAGTCCTAGGAAATCCTTTAGTTTAACATTGCTCAGTTTCCAGAGAGGCATTTTAGCAGATACCAGAACGTTACACAAATCTTTATAAAATTATGAGGATTTTTCCTGATTTGTGAATGCATTTTGTGCAAGTAATAACTGAGAGGTTTTATTTTTATAAATATTCTGGATACCACGGTCATGTTTGTTGCGACTGATTTGCTGTTGAATGGTTACATATTTTATCTGATGCCAGCCACTTTCACTTCACATATTTTACTGAAAAGTATTTCATGCTCTGTAGAAAAAAATATCCTCTCCGAATTCAATAATAATTTGCCTCAAATGTCTCGCTTTAGATGGTTTGGTTTAAAGCATTCCATTCTAAATACACATAAAATGATTGCAAACGATTAAATATAACGTGCACTTTATAAATGAAAACTATGCATTTAAAATCTATTGACAGCTAAAATCATGTGTTATACTTAACATTGGAATACATATACCTGCTTTAAAAGTGATAGCTCTCCATCCCCCTGAAGCCCTTTTCAGACATGGTGTAGTGAGTGAATCACCAGGAATGTAGAGACGGTACAAAGTTCATTTGGACTCTTGCATTATCTTCAGTCAACAAGTGTGTGGTAAAACGTCTGATGTTTGAATATTCATGTCTTATCAAAGCACCGATTATTCACACACACACACACACACACACACACACACACACACACACACATATATATATATATATATATAACCTTTTTGAAGTCATTTTCAAACAATTTTAAATTTTCTTTTCAAAAAATGCTTAAAAATGACTTATTAAACAAAAAAAGCGAGAAAAATTACCTAAAAGTCTAAGATGGCAAAAAATGACCTATAAAATATACATTTCTAGAACCAGGGAATCATGAAGAAAATTTATGTACAAATGAGCACTGACCCTGATGGACCAAAAAAGAGATGACATGTCATCAAAATCCGGGCCCTGGTTATAAGATAGGTAGAATAATAGTAGTCTAGCGTTCTCTTAAATATTAGCTACCAATCTATAAATTATTATAGCTTTGATGATTGATTTATGTAACTTATATAAAGTACTATTATCAAACAGATGCATCTTGAATCTTTAGGCTTTCCCAATTATTAGTAATGTTTTATCATACCCATAAGAGTCAAATTTAAGGGATCTGAGCTCATTGTACCCCCTAAAATTTTCTAGATGGCCCAGTTTTCCCAAAAGTGAGGGATAAATAGTGTAAGCAATACAGACTTAGCTTAGGATTAAAGAAATTAATAAAAAAATATATTGTTTCAACCAAACCAAAATCAAATGAGGATGAAAATATTGTTTCTTTTAAATAACCTGCATAAGAGAAGTAGTAGACATTACCAGCAAGACCGGTAGTAGATGATATTACACACGAGAACTTATAGGTACTTGCTACGGTAGCCACATGGTTTATGGTGTCATTCTCGAAATAGATTGGACTTCCGATTATGGGGGGACCAAGGTTCGAATCCTGATCGAGTGTACTAAGTGAGGTTTTTAATTAATTTCCAATCCACCTCCATGAAAATATGGGTACAATTACTCTAATTGAAACCTTCTTCATCCCTACCATCATATAGTAATTAGTGAATATGCTTGCAATGCAACTGGTAGTAGTACGCGGTGCTAAAGATCTTACGGGCGCAATATAGAAAGTTCGAATATTTTCGTGATCTGATTATGGTTTTATATATATCGGAGTATTTCGATAGCGCTAGTTCTGCTAAGTTGAATATCAAGCTGCAAAGGTTTATTTGTTTGAATTTTATCGATATTTTTGTAACTGTGTTTTAAGGGACCTAGTATTATTGTGATATATTTAAAATAAGAATACAATAATTATGGGATGTAAAAATGTGATTTAGAAACCTTAGATATTGTAGGAAAAATACCCAAATGAATGATTGTATAGTTAAAGACAAAAAAAAACTTCAATTGAAAGAGAAGAAGGCTCATCATTGAGTCCAAAAACAAATTAGATATATTGGGTGAAGCTCATGCACAGACGTCTACAGAAAAAAAATGGCAGGCCTCCTTCTTAGCCACCATCTCACTGAAAGACAAAAACATAGCTTCATAAAATAGATTTCCAACCCTACTAGCTGAAAACTTACACATGTTGGAATATACAAAATTCTAGTTCCCCTTTGGGTTACACGCTTATGTACTAACAACTCTAATGTGTTAGGGATTAGGAAGATACATATCAGAGGAAGTGTATAGAAATTTGTGTGGTGGGAAAGTGGAAAACCATTTAGGAAAAACTACCCACAGTACACCCGACCGGGATCGAACCTTGATCTCCCCATCATCAGCAGTTTAGTCTATTGCGAGGGTGATGCCTGTTTTAGACCATGAGACCACCGAAGCAGGTTAGAAATTAAGTTAACCCCCCAAACAGGTTTATTTGTCACCCAACTCAAATTCTATGTAGAAAGGGAGAAATGCGGTGAGGGCTGGTGAGAGGTGATGGGAGCTGGTAGTCCTTAAGGCCCCTTCCCCCGTTCTACTTCCATACACTGAGGTCTTGCAGAAGTTAAAGTGACTATTCCACAGATACCTAAATATCACGAACCCTTAGTTTGACAAGGTGACTAGTATTTGTCCATCATAGTTGGCTTTTACTTCTTCTGATACATTTTTAAACTAATTTTCTCTAGCGCTGTGTCTTATTACCTGTTCGGACTATACGCCTATGCACTAATTACGTTAATTAGCTAGGATTAAGGAAGGTTTAATCCATAGGAAGTGTCCTCGCATTTGCTCAGAGGGAGATAGCCTCGTGATGAATTTTGGCATAGTCAGCTACGCGGAGTTTGAAATATTTGTTTGTTAAATTATTTTTTAAATAGGGTAATATAAGAAATCGTGAACATTTTCGACTTAGCTATTATGTTGAATCTTGACGTTTTATGTTTCCACAAAGCCGTGAATGTTGGTCTTATAATTTTTTCAGTCTTATATATTTGTTTATCTGTCTGTTCTTAGGGATAGAGCGGAAACGGTTTGATGTAATTATTTAAAATTTAATATTTGTATTTACATGTTATATGGTAAATAAGCTTATTGGATTTGGTTCTGAACCTCAAAGGGATGATATCAGTTATTTGTCATGTCAAAAATTTCCCAGGTGTACATTTAAAAAAATAGCTATTCTCAAAATAATTTGTATTTCCAAAAATCACTCATTTGTTAACTAAATTTAAACGAATGTTTACCCCAAAACCAACTGCACAGTGATATTTGAAAAGTCAAACACTCCTTAGATAGTTATCCATTTTAAACAAAATCACTAGAGCCATTTTCGAAAAATTTCAAGTTCTAAAGAAATTCCTTATCAGTAAACTACCCTTAGTTTAATGGTTAGAGTCAAGATAAAAAGAGAATCCTGGGAGGTATAGTATATATATTAATAAAAAAAACTCACTTTGATGAACGCAGCGTCTAACGTGCTACTCTCGCAGTAGATTAGACTATAATGCTAATGACGGAGAAATCAATGTTCGAATCTCAATCGGGTGTACTGAGCGGGGTTTTTCCAAAATGGTTTTACACTCTCCCTTAACACAAATTCGGGTACACTTCTTATAAATATATCCTCCCTAATCCATAAAACCATTAGTGTAATTGGTACATCAGCGTATAACCCAAACGGGTTGTAAGACGAGGTTCTAAAAAAAAGGAAAAAGTATGTTTGTCCGTCCCTCACGAGCATTGCGTGATATCCACTGCACGCAGAGGTCTTGAGATTTAAAAATAAGTAGCCCTTGTGCACGAACGTGTTCATCTCAAAGCAGGATTTTTTTAAATTTTTATTTCGTTCTTTTAATTATTTTAAAACCGCGTCGGAAGCAATAAAATAAAGGTATGTTTTTCTGTCTGTTTGTAGCAAATCAAAGCTTTGCTCATGGTAAAAACGCATTATATTGCCTTCTACCCCGGCTAGTACCGGGTATTATGGTATAATACCTAAATATTATCAAATTTGAACAAAATCCTACCATCTATTTCAGATCTCTGGCTAGGGACATTCAGACAGAGAGATCTATACAGATGTAAGACAGAGATGTAAAATCCTTTTTTTGGGGGGAGGGAGTTCAATGGCATTTAAAACGTAAAAATCACAATATCGAGGTCAAACATGTTCACAAATACAATATTTTCTCTTTATATGAGAAAGTAAAAACATATTATTGATTGAATTTGTAATTATTTACCAGTAACAATTTTTTTCAAAACAATAAATACTTTATACAGTGGTTTGTACTTCATTCAAAATGATGATTCCTATCAAGTAGATTATCAATGTTTATTTTATAACAAAATCTTGTAAATTGAGATGTTTTAAAATGTTTTCCCGACAGTAAAGTAAAGTGTGAAAAACAATTTCAATTTCACTCTAGGCATTGCATGTATGCGCTGTTGACGCAAGGGTTGGAGGTCAAATCCCAGTTGGGAGCACTGAAGAGGATTTTACATACTGGGTGTTCATATTAAAAACTTTCCAGCAAAATATCTCGAAGATAACGCATTGTAAAAAAATAAAATAAAAAATTAAACCAAATTTGTTTGGCTCTGAGTGAAAAGTAAGTGGTAAGGCTGGTATAGCCCTAACGTCACCTTAGCAGAGCCACCCAAGGTCATACCAGCCCTACAACCTTACTTCCCCCTCAGAACCAAACCACTTTTGTTTGAAACATTTTTCCCCCTGCAATTCTTTGTTTTCGAGATATATTTGTGGAAAATTTTCAAATGAACACCCGGTGTGATTTATAATTGTGGGTTTATCATCATATTTTTACACGAATGTGGGCTTACTTTCTATATACAGGTCTATATTTTTCTTGGCACCACGTCTTACTACCCATTAGAGCTATACGCCTATATACTAATTACACTGTGTTAGGGATAAGGAAGGTTTAATGATTGTATAGGAAGGGCACCCACATTTGCGTGGAGGGAGAGTGGATAACTACTAAGCGAAAACCATTCTCGGTGAACCTGACCTCGATTGAACCCCCATCTCCCCATCTTCAGCAATCTAGTCCAATACGAGAGTAGCGCGTTAGACCACGTGACCACCGAAGCGGGTATAAACTGCTATTCTCATTCCCATGGGCTTTATCTTAGATTAAAGATATTTTTGATGACCGAGTCTTACTATCCATCTGGGCTATCCGCATTTAACTACACTGAGGTGGAAGGAGGAGGAAGGGTAATATTAGAGGAAATGCACCTGCACTTGAGTGAAGGGAGACTATAAACATGTAGGGTGAACATCCCTAAGCATAATCTTGCCAAGCTTTGAACCTCAACCTTCCAATCAACAGAAAACTAAAACAAATGGGGTTGACGTCTTAACACACATGCACACCTATGCGGGTCAAGCCCAAAATACTGTCGATGTATTTCCAGGCTCGACTGAAATTGGATCGTCGTACGAGCGATACCAAGAGACGTAATAAAGTGACTCAGCTGATAGCTAGTTTGGGTCTCCAGGACAGAGCGGACTCAAGGATTGGCTCCCAGGGCTCCGACAAGGTGTTGTCTGGCGGTGAGAAGAAGAGGCTCTCTTTCGCCACAGAGGTGCGGATACACTGATATTATTGAGGAAATAAAACAAACAATTCTTCAACAAACACGTCTTATCAGATGAAATTCTGTGTAAATATGTTTTTATTTATTTAAACAAGTCTTGTTTGAAGAGAAAAATAGAACCGATGGTAGAAATTAGAAGAGCAGGGAAAGGGATTGATTTCACTTATAATCAAAACAAAATTTTGATCATTTAAAATTTGTATTAAATTCCTAGCTTCAAGAACTTCTTAATTGTTCCAGAATTTATTATGAGCTGAGGACTTATATTGTTTAGTTTTGGTTGTCTACATATTTTCTTTCATCGAATATTAAAAAGTACACTATCACAACTAATAAATTATGCAAGGGAAAATTGTTAAGCTCTAACTTATATTTTTCGGGGCATTACGAAGATAAATTTGAAGATATTCTTAGTTTTTTAGTGTATACAATTGAACAACAATATAGAAAAATAATTTGGGGGTCGTTTGTCACTTAAAGATTTATTACATTTTTATTTTAATACAACTAAGATCATTCGACCGAAAATATATTATTGCAAAATTTTAAAATAGTGCATAAAATAAATTTTACATATTAATAATATTAATATTATAAATATTTCATTGCGTACACCTCATAATAATCTCTATTTGTACTAAATTTAAGTCCCATACATTATTTACTTTAACAACGATACGCAAAAATCAGAAGATATAAGGTTTGACTCCTTATATTTCGTGAACTGTAATGATTTGAAACCATTGAATCACTATTTATAGCATACATTTGTTAAAATTGTGAAATAAAATTTTAATCGTTTAATGAATTTAACCTGGAAATATGATATATATACACCTATATGTTTTATACAGGCTGCTCGCAAACTCATAGCCAAAACAACATATATAATTTGTTTGAACCAAAATTAAAACAAAATCCCTATACATTTACATCCGGAAAACTATGCTAATACCATTAAATTGTGTTCAAAATTTCGGTGTACAGCGCCTAGAGATCAAAACTGTTTAGGCATGAGTGTACAACAGGTTTCATAGGAGCTAGACGCAAGGCACTGCACACCTCGATATCTCTGAGCACGGCAGCAGAATGTACCATAATTAATAGTAAACAACACACCAGTCCATCTATAAATGCGAATACGTTCTGAGGGTCATCCCGGTCATCATAAACGGTCCTACATAGCAGAAAGAGCGTGCCATTATTACATGTGCAATGTCACGCGCCTAGCTCCTATGCAACTTGCTGTACACTCATGTTTGAACAGGTTTGACCTCCAGGCGCTGTACGCCAAATTTCGAACACAATTTAGTGGTATATTAGCATAGTTTTCTGGATGTAAGTGTTTAGGAATTTTGTATTACTTTTGGTTCAAACAAGCTATATGTGCAGTTTGGGCTATGAGCTTTCAAACACCCTGTATATGTGCATGCATATTATATATTACATAGGATTATATATATTACTACCCTATTGCTACGCTTGACAAATAATTTTATACTTCGAGTGGGGATTTTTGATACGTACATTGTATCCTTTGTAATTTCCAGTAATTAATTTAAGTTTTTATTATTCTTATATATATATAATTTTGAAATTAAATCATATATATATATATAATTTTGAAATTAAAGCATATATATATATAATTTTAAAATTATTATAAATAAAATTTTCACTAAATTTTCTTCATTAACTTTACTAATTAAATACAACACAAATTTAAATAACTTTAATAATATAGCTTAAAACAAACTACATTATTAACTGAAGTTTCCAAAATTCAGGTCATGAAAACTAAATATATTTTCAAAGATTCTTTTGGCTATAATCTAATATGAGTTAATTCTCTATCTTTTTGTGTAATTAATTTTACGATTATATTTTCATATTGGCTATGTTTTCAGATGCTGACAGACCCTCCACTTCTGTTTTGCGACGAACCAACCACGGGTTTGGACTCGTATTCCGCACAAAAGTTGGTTCACATGATGAAGCTGATGGCCTCTAAGGGCAAGACAGTGCTATGTACCATCCATCAACCTTCCTCCGATATCTTCAATATGTTTAATCAGTTGATACTTGTAGCGGAGGGTAGGATCGCTTACTTTGGATGCATGGAAACTGCCCTCACATTCTTCGAAAGGTGAGTTGAATCAATGGCCTGGAAAAATATAGTACCAGTAAACATATATTATTGATTCACCCTAATTTGAGACCTGATGTAAACAAAACCACGTGATGTCTATGATCTTATTTGCTATTGAACGTAATTTCAATGGTATCCTTTCACTAAATAGTCCCTCTTATGTTTTGTATTAAACTTGTTTCAAAATAACATTAGAAAATTACTATAACTAAAATAATTTTCCCTTCATTTGATTTAGAAATAATAAATTTAAGCTTTGCAAGCGCTATTCGAACAAAAACTCCTGACTCAGCGTTGTGGGACCCCATGGTATAATCCTTATCACATGTTAACGTCAAGTCAGCAACGGTCAGTTGAAATTTCATCTCGGCAGTGTTAAGTGACGGTTGTGAGTGTTGAGTGTTTCCAATCTATTTATGGTGTTTGTTGAGTCTGTCCCGTGTTTTGTTAAACATTAGACAGGAAATTTTAAAAACATTACAAATACAAAAATTCATAGTGAACTACTTTGTTATGGTACTGACTATACATGGTTGCGCCCACTTAAAATATTGTACTGGTGTTACACCTATCATGTAGGTCCTTCGCGTGGTGATAAGAAAATGTTTGTTTACTTCAAGTCTCAGTTTAGGATGAATCAATAATAATAGCACCATCTGGGATGGTGAGCCTGTTATAAGTGACTCACGAAGAGATTGTTTATTTAAGACACATAAAAAAAGACTACTATCCGGTTTTTTTAAAAACTAGTTGAAATTTTGAACGGCTAATCAATTTATTTTTCAAGTTTTAGTATTTGTATTTTGATAGAGACATCAATAAATTTGATCAATTTAGCTGTCTGGAGTTGAAAAAGTTTGGAGCTACAAACTACTTCACTTTGCTTGAAAATCAAATAAACCATTTCTTTCCCGTGCGGCAAACAGAGGCTAGAGATGTTAGATAATTTTTGATCCAAACAACTTAAGATCAATAATTTACTCCTTTGAAATGTTCTTTTTTTATACTTCCATCATGACTTTGTATATTAAAAGACACCGCCAAATAAAAGGCTGGTCTTTTATCTACAGATAAATATTAATTTGCTGTCCACATGTTAATACTTGTCCACGATATACTCAAGTTTGCACCAATGGAGTAGGGGCAAGGAAGGTAGAATTTACAGTAAATAAAACATAATTTTCGAGGAGGGAGAGTGGGAAACCATTTAAGGAAACTCATCTCTCCACAGCCAGGTGTGATTTCAAAATCTATACTTTTCGCAGCATATGAACGTTAATATACCCATTGGTTACACTTTTAGTTGTTGAGTCTTTAGAACTGCGTCTTACTACTCGTTTGGGCCATACGCCTCTATACTAGATTCTATGATGGTTTTAAGGATTAGGAAGGCTATATTTAGAGGCAGTGTACCCGCATTTACGTTGTAGCACAGTTGAAAACCATTGTGTAAAAACCACCCTTAGTACATCCAACTGAGATTCAATCCTCGATCTCCCCGTCATCAGCATTCTAGTATACTGCGAGAGTAGCGCATTAGACCATGCTGTCACTGAAGTGGGTCACTTTATTTTTTTAAACCATGTCTTACTACCCGTTCGGATTATACACCCATGTACTAGTTAAACTAATGGGCTAGGGATTAGGATGGCTTGATTGAGAGTAAATGCACCCGCACTAGCGTGGAGGAATAGTGAAAAAACATTTAATAAAAATCACCCTCAGTGCATCCGACTGGGATAGAACCCCGATCTCCCCATCATCAGCATTATAGTCTAACACTAAGGTAGCACTTTATACCACGTGGCCACTGAAGCGGGTCCACTTTTAGTTAAAGAGAGATAAATCTTCACACAAAATGTTAATACACTTTATTTATATACAAATAATATGGCTGTCTAGGACCCAGTGATCATTAAATTGATTATAATACTTTTTAAATCGTATTTTATGAACATATGTTCATTGGGTAACCAAAGCGGAACTCCTCTATTTGTTCAAGCATTTATCAGGACTGTAGCTAGAGGTGTTGGCGCCAAGGGAAAATAGTCAAATTCACCCACACTCCTCCCCCCCCCCCCCNAGACCCAACGGAGCTGGTGGCGATATCAGATTTTATTATATACCTTTTCCAGATATAATACAATACTTGTATTGTAAAAATATTACTATTGTTACTTGTATTTATGGTCCCGCATTAAATATATAATTTGATAATAATTGTATTAAACAGTAACATAATGTTAAATAATTTTATACAAAATATAAATTATTTAATATTGTTTATTAAAAAATAATATACTAAGGTAACCCTATTCAAATAGCCTGTGGTGATTATATGAGCTTCATTAGGGGTTGTAGGACGAAGAAAAATTAAAAAAAAAACTTGAATAAAAAGTAGTTTTATTTATAATTATTTTGTTACGAGTGATGGATAAGTCAGTGAAGGTCACAGCACCAGATGTCTACACTAGCCACGCCTTTCAAACATTTCATAGCCATAATAATATATATTGTCACCCAAGCCAAATTGATCAAAACATTTGTCATTCGGATGATAGGTGTTTCATCTTGCTACCATTTTATCCTTAAAGTAATATTAAATATAGTTTACAGTATACATCTTTTTAAGCTCTGTGCTAAAATTAATTTCACATTTTTACATTTATAATGGCGTCCCCCTTTAGCTCGGAGCCCAGGGTGGCAGCCCCTGCTGCCCCACCCATTTTACCCCCTCCACTCCCCTATCAAACTACGGCTCTCAATACATTTTATCCTTCGAAAGTACTTATTTCTCTCATATACATTAAACTCAATTGTTGCATATAGAGAGTAAAATATGGAAAGTAGATTGTACGACACATTCGTATTTACTTTCTGATATAGTATTTTATAGTTTTGGAAAAATTTTCCAAAAATATTTTTTCAATAAACCTCCGTTAAGAAGATTTCCTCAAATAAACAATCTTTTTCTTAATCAAAAGAAACGCTTTTCATGTATACGCTTAAAAAAAAGATATTTAAGACATTAAAAAACATAGTTAAATCTTCAAAAATTACTCATCAGTAAACTACTCTTAAATTAACGTATCGGCCTAAATATAGTCTGTTGTTTTTCTCCTAAATAAATCCTTTCGAAAAATTTACTCATATTATATACACAGACTAACATTTTGTATCATGTTGGAAGTGTACCGTTGGGTTCGGACGGAAATGATCGCGTGCGTCTAGTTACCAACTCAAGGTCGAACCAAAACGGTTCAAGATTTTCACCCATGTTGAGAACTGGTAACTTAAAAGATCATTCAGTGCTAGTTAGTAATAGTCTCTGTGGTGTTACAAATATTTTTAATAATTTATTATTTACATAAAATAATCAATAATGGTTACAAATAAATTGAATTTAATTTTGTCTTAGTGAATTTAAATGTTAATCACAGTAATGAAAACTATGAGTAATGTACAATGTACTGTACATTTAAGCGAAAAAAATCCTTGTTGATAAAATAAACATACTGAAATTATAATTAAAACTCATAAGTTGAGATAGTTTTAGTAGTGAGAACCTTACAACATTATAAAAAAAAAATTTAGTATGACCAATAACTAATAAAATTAACAGAAAAGTGTTATAACAGATTGATAGACAAAGAATAAATTATTGAGATGTAAAGATGATGTATTATAATTTAAATAATCAATCAAGACAAAAAGAATGTAATATAATATTTGAAGATTAAATTATTAAATTTTATATTGCATTCATACAGTATAATATATAGTTGAAGAAATTAAATGGTTGAATAAATACGGACTGACTAACTTCCTATTTTAAATCCTTTGGTTGATGGCTACGTTGGATGCCAAATATTTAAGACGACTAGTTTCAATGCACAATACGCAACATCTACGCATACGTATACACAAAGTCAGATCTGCCTTTTATTCTTAAGACTCTTAATGTTTATCTTTTTCACGCACTGTTTTAGACGAATGTGTGAAAAATAAACACATTAAAAATTTAAATAATAAAATATCATGTATGACTCGTTGCATGGATGCTATTAGTATGCATATATGGAGGGTTCAGACTTAAAGTGAACCAAGTCCACGAGAGTCACTTTTGAGAAAATGGATCTCAAAGTTGAGCAACTGTAATTAATTAAACATTGACTTTAAATTGATTTTACTGCTTTAATGGCGTAGTGCCATGTTTGGTTTAAACTTTTTTATTGATATTTTCACACAACATATAGCTATTATTACGTCATAACATAGAATATGAGTGTATACGGGACTTGGTTCACTTTCCCGCTCAAACTTTATACTTTGTGGGTTTGTTATTATTAAAAACACACATATTAATAAGATACTTTTATAGTCTTACTGGATATTAACATAGATAACTTAAATAAGCCCAATTAATCATGTTTATTACAATTTCTTGTCAAATTTTAAATACAGTTTTTTTTTACCTGGAAGAATGTGGAAAGTAAAAATGTTAGTCATAACGAGTGTCATAATTTTCCTCATCCTCACTGTGCCTGGAAGTATCACGTGACCGAGTATTCAAAAATACAGGAAGATTTTTGAAGTAGGTGTGATGGATCGGAGGCATGTATGGCAGGAGTGACTTCATGTCGGTTTTATTATTTTCCTCCACAGGTCTGGGAGACTTGTAGAGAGAATCTTGTTGCACGTTATTTAGCAAATTTATTTCTCAAAAAGAGCTCATTGAATAAGCTTAAGCTTAAGCTCAAGCTCATTGAATGTTTACTTGAAACAAATTGTAAACAGTAAGCCCTTTTCAAATTTCAACCAGCGTAACTTCAACCAGTTAAGAGGATGTTCTTCTATGTCCTTTTTTCTGTTGGTTACAGAATCTTGCAAAGACATGGTACTCAAGAAATCATTTCTTTGAGTCAAAACTACTTTGAAATGGGGCTTCTTCTTCTTCGCTGATTTTATAATCTGGATCCAATCCTCTGGCACATAGATGTATTGTTGTTTCTGACTTGCCTTTTCAATTATACCAAATTCAGCATCATTTGGTAGGAAGGAATGTCCAGACATCAAGAATTTAACATAACTTTTTTTTACATTCATGTCGGGATCTTGAGATAATTTCAGCAATGTGAGGGCTATTTTAATATTTCGATTTTGCCCACTGCACGAGTCTGAAAAAAGAGTTATGTGTTTGTATGTTCGTACATTTTCTCTTAAATGCTTGCGAACACAAGACGCAAGATCTTCAGAGCCCCTGCCTCCCTCAGTCTCGTCCCAAACATACATGTAGCCAGTGAAATCATTAAAGGAGTGGATACGAAAATTGTATACATACATATTTCTTTTGTAGTATGCAATATAGGTAGAAAGTTTTGGAAAGGGCAATGCCTATTGAAGATCAAAAGTGCTAACATAAGTGTAATTATAGGCTAAGCTACTGTCATTTGTAAGGACTTGTCTGGCTTGTTATGCACAAAGTAAGTAAATGCAGTTTCTTTTGCACTTCTAGGTCCTTTTATTTCTCAGGATCCTCATTTTTTATTTTATGTAGAAGCTCATCAAACAACCTACAAGTGTCCTTGGAGGGAACCTTGAAATGTAGATTAAATTTGGTTGAAAACACATGGTAATGGTATTTTTCTTTCACAGGCTGTTTATTTTCCTCAGCACACAGCTCAACATAAAGATAATAAATTTTTTAATGTTCAAGTTGGGATGCAGATATTATTGATGGCATTATCTTTTCGTATGTAGTGGCTCTGGTAGCAAGGGAAAGATTTGATGTGGGCAATAACATCAGAATCTTCGATTTTGCTTGAAGTTGATTTGCCCGTACTGTCAATCAGATCAAAAACCTCTTCTTTACTGAGGCATCTGTACAGTCTTCCCCAACTTATTTGAAATATTCCTAGGCAATATTTCTTGCAAACTCTGACATTCTCATATTCATCTTTGATAAAATAATGAAAGATTTTGGATTTACATAAGCCATCGTCATTTCTTGGACGTGATCTCATTGTCTTTGAGCTCTGTATTATTCCACGCAAGAAAACATTATGTTTAGAATAGTCTGCCAACTTCCAAAATGATGTAAAGAATTTCTCCAAAACTGTCTTAGAGGAAAACCTTTATGAACAGTTCCTTGGACAGTGGCAGTTGGAATTTCTTTTAAGGGTCTTTCCTGGGCTTATAATGTTTTTAGTAGTGTATGACTCACCACTATTGCAATTTTTCTTCATTTTATTCCGTATCCAGTTGACTTTATTTTGGGTCTTTTTACTACCACATTCCTGTGTTGAGTCCTGGTCCTGGTATAGTTCTTCAATTTAAATCTATACATTAGGTGAATGGTGGCTAGGTTGAGGAAGACTTCCACGTTCATGACTGGCAGTAGATGGCCCTGGAATGGGCGACCGCCTCTTCTCAGGTACTCTCGCATTGAGACTCCACTGCCTTCATATTGTTGGTGGTGAAATACCGTATAATTCCTTCGCCTCGCCTTATAAAATCACACGCAATTTTAAGAGTTATCTCATTTTAATTATATAGCGTCAACAATAAGTTAACTACCTTTTCATTAGCACTTTTGCTTCGAAATAAATTTAAAGTTTTCAAGAAAATTTTATACAGCCTAGCAATAAAGTTTAACCCTTTTAGTGCCACTGACTGATAAGATTGACTTTCCAATTACTGTTTAAGGTGCTAGAGCCGATGTGATTGGCCTTCTAGATTTGCGTTATTTCTACTGTACCCCGATATATAGAGTATTTTATTTTTTACAAAGTTGGCAAAATAATTCACCAATTACTAGATAATGAAAAAGTCATGGCAATCTTAGGCGTCCTAGCACACAAATCATTAAATAGGATTGGCACACTTTACATGCAAATCTGGAATAGACTGTGGAACTATAGGTCTCAGAGTAAATACATTCTTTAGGTAGCTTTAAAAACTACTCTCTACAACATAGCTTAACATAACATAAACAAACATAAGCTTGTTGGCTCCCCTTCAAAAAAATTGGGGCTATCAAGTATCCTCTCCTCATTTGATGACATACTTACGAAGACTTAGTATCACTTTAATATATTATAATCACAAAAATAAGTAACATTTAATTTAAATCTCAAAATTCAAACATAATGCACATGCGGTTTCACAACAAAGAGAAAATGGACTTTATCCACTATAGCTCTGAAAGGAAACAATTTTTTTTAGTGCTACCTAGAACTCCTGCTAACTGGCGGGTAATAGTTAAACTATGGATTTGGTTCACTATTGCACAGAAAAATATGAAATATTGATTGTACCATAGCAGTGTTAGTACGATAGGGACCAAAAATAGACTTGGTTGACTTTGACTCTGAACCTCCGTATGTATGTATGTATGTATGTATGTATGTATGTATGTATGTATGTATGTATGTATGTATGTATGTATGTATGTATAGTGATGTATATAATGTAATGTATGTGATAATGTATATAATGTAATGTATCTTATGTATGTTGTAATGTCCCAACTTGTAAACCCTATGTTGTTGTTTCGAAAAGGAAGAATGAGATTGCAGTTTTTATATTTTATTTTCATTTTATATTTAATTTCGGGAATTCCCTTTATTTATTTATACTATTTTTAATTATTAATTTGCATTTTAGAATATCTTAGCCCTTCAGGCAGTTTGGAAGGCAATACATTTATTCTATTTTAAATGTGCTTACTGAGTGCTTTGGATGTTGAAACCAAAAAGGAAAGAGCTGATATTGCACTTAGTTTTCGTTCTAAGAGAAATACACCATTTCCTTAGTACGGAGCTGTTACATTGTCCAGCCAACCAGAAAAAGAGAATTCACACTACTGTCATGTGATTGGTCGAGATAGTCCACTCTGATGCAATCGTCGATGTCATCAGAATTTGAAAAAAGACACCAGGGAGAAACAAACTCTCACTGTTACACAAGAAGACGCACAGTTATCAGGGTGACGACAAGACGTGTGTTGCTTGTCACCACATATTTAATTATGATATAGTGTACGGTGACTAGCGTAGGGACGGGTCAATTGTACAAGCTGAAATTGTAAATTATTATAGTAATAACATATAAAGGAATACGTTCTAATAATAAATTAAAATAAAAGTGATCAAAGTATATTTATTGTATAAGTGGGAACTTCCTTATATGATAATCGCGTCGATAACAGAAGCTGAGCTAGCCAGGGATAGAGATGTTAAGATTATAAGTCGTATTTTCGTAGACTTTTATAAATTGGTGCCCAATGTGGTGCTTTCATAGAATTTTCTAATTGACGACTCATCGAGAGTCTTTTCGTAAGCATTATAAATTGGCACCCAACCAAGGGTCATTAAATCGTCGTAGGTGATAGAGGAGGACTTTTATAAATTGGCGGCCCATTCGAGGGGCTAGAAACCCAGCGTACCCACTAAAAGTCAGCTAGAGTACCCAGCGTACCCACTAAAAGTCAGCTAGAGTACCCAGCGTACCCACGATAAGTCAGCGAGAGTATCCAGCGGATCCACGATAAGTCGGCTAGAGTACCCAGCGTACCCACGAGAAGTCAACGAGAGTATCCGGCGTATCCATGATAAGTCAGAGTACCCAGTGTACCCACGAGAAGTCAGTGAGAGTATCCAGCGGATCCACGATAAGTCAGCTAGAGTACCCAGCTTACCCACGAGAAGTCAGCGAGAGTATCCGGCGTATCCACGATAAGTCAGATAGAGTACCCAGCTTACCCACGAGAAGTCAGCGAGAGTATCCGGCGTATCCACGATAAGTCAGATTGAGTACCCAGCTTACCCACGAGAAGTCAGCGAGAGTATCCGGCGTATTCACGATAAGTCAGCTAGAGTACCCAGCGTACCCACGAGAAGTCAACGAGAGTATCCGGCGTATCCATGATAAGTCAGAGTACCAAGTGTACCCCCGAGAAGTCAGTGAGAGTATCCAGCGGATCCATGATAAGTCAGATAGAGTACCCAGCTTACCCACGAGAAGTCAGCGAGAGTATCCGGATTATCCACGATAAGTCAGAGTACCCAGCTTACCCACGAGAAGTCAGCGAGAGTATCCGGCGTATCCATGATAAGTCAGAGTACCCAGCGTATCCACGAGAAGTCAGCGAGAGTATCCAACGTGTCCACGAGAAATCTGCTAGAGTACCCAGTTAGTCTACAAGAAGCATCGGTTGTATCTATACGCACAATAAATCCACAACGGACCAAAGGCGCTGATCTACTACGCACCAATAAACTATCAAGATGTGCCAGTGAAGAAGATGACTTGACAACAGCATCAGACATCATTAACAGCTAAGTAAAAAATTATAAACTGTAGGATGGGGATGATAGAGTAGACAGATATTGGTAAACTTTTAATTAATACTTTGATTATTGTGGTTGATTGAATAATAATAGGTTATGTAATATTTAGATTATTCCAGGGTTAATTTTGTGTTTTATGTAAAGTTTATTGTGTTATTTGAAATATTTAGTTGTAATATAAGTGTTAATTGTAAGATATGTATGAAGGAAAGAAGGATGTGGAGGTGGAGGACAAGTGTAGAGGTAAGAGAACAGTCAATCGGTTAGAAGAATATATGTGGGATGGAGAACCAATAGAAACAGCTTGCATATAGAATCAGAAAAGAATCAGGAAGTTAATGAATGAGGTAATATACGGGTAGATATTATGAAGGCCATTAAAGCTTTAATGGAAAGTAATAAAGAGGCTTTAATAGCAAGTAACAAAGAGATAACTCAGAAAATAGAAAACTTAGGAGAGAAACTAATCAGAAAATAGAAGAGAGTAGGAGAGAAACTAATCAAAAAATAGAATCGAGTAAAAGGTAAACCAATAAAATTTGGAAATGATTAACAGAGGAGACAGCTGAATAGTAAGGTTGTTATTGTAGAGAAAAGGCAGATTAATTTAGAGGAGAAATAGGAAAGCTTATATAAAAAAAAGTTGATTTAACTAGTACTGTAAATAATAATACTACTGAAAGAAAACAGTAGTAGAACAGGACAAACAGAATGAAAAGAAAATAGGAAATTTAAAATTAAAGACGAAAAACAACAAAGTTAGATTAAAAAGGGTACAAGATAACTTAGCGAGAGAAAGAGAGTTCAAGAGTTCAGTAAAGTCAGGCTTACCCTACCACACCAAGAGGACGTAAGTAGAGACTACTACATAAGGGATCAAGTTGAACACGCAATTAGAGAAACAGGACAACAAACAGGTGAACATGTAAATGATTTGGTTACAGGATGTTTTAAGAATTTTGAAAAATTGCAGGAGAAAATAAGAAACTCCGAGGTAAAATTAAGTGAGGTAAAGTATTCTGCTGGGGTGAGTAGTCATTCATGCATATCATGACATTATTCAAGGGGTGTGAGTGATAGCATATTATCTCAGATACAGAGATTCAGGGGTAGACAGAGAGAAATATCTTCGGTGCATTATATCCATAGAATTGAGAGGATAATTTGGGGAGGAAATTTATTAGAAAAATATAAGATTGAGTTATTGTTAGCAGGGTTAGATGAGGCAAAAATGTGGGCTAATAACATGTAAGATGAATGGACAGATTACCAAGAGGCCAAAGATATATTTCTGAAAAAGTATTGGAGTCAAAACATACCGGATATGTTCTTACAACAGATTTTCATTGGAAGGTTCAATTCACGCCAGGGGATTTTAAGTGACTATTTAAGAAAATTCATAGTACAGGCCAAATATTTTACGTATCCTGTAGAGGAACATAAGCTTATAAGTCATATGATCAGTCACTTTCCGATAGTAGTACAGGAGGTTTTAATTAACAGTAAGTTGTATAGCATAAAGGAGATGGATAGAATACTATTTGCCTTCGATGACAGATGGGAGAGAGAACAGGATAAAGGAAGTATAAATAGTGTGAGGAGAGAACCGAACAAGGAGGATCTTTCACATTCTTCACGCTTTTATGACCCCAGAGGACAAAGAAATAATGCCAAGCTACCCCTACGTGTTGCCAATATTCCTAGGAGGGAAAACTATACCGAGAATAGATTCAATAGGTCAGCTAAAAACGACTTTCAATACCAAAGACATTCACAACCATTTAATTCTCCCAATTCATGGCATAGAGATAGGAACCAGTGACCCCAAACTTCCTCAGGAAATGTAAATAGAGAGAATAGGTGAGAAGACTAAGTGGGTCAGACAAGAGTAATAACAGCTCAAATACACCATTTACCTAATTATAATGCAATTGAAACAGATACAAAAAGGTCAGTTAGTCATGAAGGAAATAGGTCATAATGTATATCTATTGCAGAATCCTGAAACTTTAGAAATTAAAAGTACTAATAATGTTACTGAGTTGAAACCATACTATGTGAGCTGACTGAGAGTATAGATAGCGTAGAACAATTCGAGAAAAGGAAGGATAACTATGGCAGTAAAGATGTGAGGGGGGTTTAAGGCTCGCCACAGAGCGTTCTGGTGGTATTTGCTTTGACAGAGAGTTATACCCGTCTATGTTGAGGAGTGATTTATTGTTTGGATATTAAGAATTATGAAGACTCACATTTTATATATTATAAGTCGTGTTAATAAATCAGATACAAGTGTTTGGATACTAAGAGAACATTAATAAATCAGATATAAGTGTTTGGAATCGAACTAGTTATTATTAATAAAATATGAAAGTGTCTTGTTTAAGGACGAAAATATGAAAGTATTTTGTATAGATTATAAAAATACATTATATAATGTGAAATTGAAAGTAAACAAACAAAATTTGAATAAACTTTTTAATTTTCTGATCTGACAGGTGATCAATAAAGAAAAGGAAAGGTGAACATTTATTCCGTTTCTACTCAATTATGTAACGATGATTTATGTGTTTCATTTACAGCGATTTCTTATGATTTGTCATTTCGTTGTTTCTGGATAGATTTAAGTTGATGTTTAGGTTATTTTATTTGAATCAAGGTGATATATAAAGATGAGATAAAAAAAAGTTGTTTTTTCTGATCAATTATTGAGTTAGTGAATACATTTTTTTAATAAATATTTCAAATGTAAGTGTTAAATAAATCAGCTGTCTGAATTTAAATAATGAAGTTTTGAAACAATAATACTAATAAAATTTTAATTACAGGTTATTTAAGGTTTCTTGAATTTATTAGTAATTTTAAACTTAGGTTTGAATTTTGATGCATTGAGTATAACAGATATATATATGTATATATATTTCATTTTAATAAAAATTAATAAAAAATTAATCAAACTCAATTTACCTAAATAGACCTGTGACACCACATTTAAAACTGAATTTAAACGAACAGGAAGGTAATATAGATAATATTTTATGAAATAATAAGGAAAAGGCTTTTGTGGTAATGGGCTTTGTATATATTTGATGTTTGGTTGATAATGTGTGGTCATAATAAAAAGAAAGATTATTTTGAATTATTACATGTTGTGAATATATTTTGTGCATTAGTGAAGTTAAATATGAAGGTGGATAAAAGAAAGTGACAGTGAAAAGCTATAATTCTTTTATTCTGTTTATTTAAGGAACATTTAACAACGATACGAAAGAGACAATTACAAACAATAATTTATAAATTCTTTTTGTCAATTTTATTACGAAACTATGTCACTTTTTATGTTGATGTATTGTAAAAAGGGTATATGTGACATAAATGTAATGTTGAAGTGTGTCATTCAGTGAGATTTTGTTTCTCAGAGATTATCACAGGCTCGTTAAACTTCGAAACAAAATGGGGGGTTAACTGTAATGTCCCAACTTGTAAACCCTATGTTGTTGTCTCGAAATGGAAGGATGAGAGTCTAATTTTTATATTTTATTTTCATTTTAATTTCGGGAATTCTCTTTATTTTATAATATTATTTTTAACTATTCTTTTGCATTTTAGAATATCTAAGCCCTTCAGGCAGTTTGGAAGGAAAAACATTTATTCTATTTTAAATGTGCTTACTGAGTGCGTTGGATGTTGAAACCAAAAAGGAAAGAGCTGATATTGCTCTTAGTTTTCGTTCTAAGAGAAATACACCATTTCCTTAGTACGGAGCTGTTACATTGTCCAGCCAACCAGAAAGAGAGAATTCACACTACTGTCATGTGATTGGTCGAGATAGTCCACTCTGATGCAATCGTCGATGTCATCAGAATTTGAAAAAGACACCAGGGAGAAACAAACTCTCACTGTTACACAAGAAGACGCACAGTTATCAGGGTGACGACAAGACGTGTGTTGCTTGTCACCACATATTTAATTATGATATAGTGTACGGTGACTAGCGTAGGGACGGGTCAATTGTACAAGCTGAAATTGTAAATTATTATAGTAATAACATATAAAGGAATACGTTCTAATAATAAATTAAAATAAAAGTGATCAAAGTATATTTATTGTATAAGTGGGAACTTCCTTATATGATAATCGCGTCGATAACAGAAGCTGAGCTAGCCAGGGATAGAAAGTGTCGTCTTTTCGTAGACTTTTGCAATGTAATGTACGTAATTTATGTTATGTGTGTTATGTATGTTATGTATTTTATGTATGCTATGCATGTTATGTATGTAACATATTTAATGTTTGTAATGTGTGTAGTGTATGCTGTGTATGTAAAGTATGCTGTGTATGTTGTGTGTAGTGTATATAGTGTGTGTAGTGTATATAGTGTGTGTAGTGTATATAGTGTGTGTAGTGTATATAGTGTGTGTAGTGTGTGTTTTGTGTGTAGTGTGTGTTTTGTGTGTAGTGTGTGTTTTGTGTGTAGTGTGTGTTTTTTGTGTAGTGTGTGTTTTGTGTGTAGTGTGTGTTTTGTGTGAAGTGTGTGTTTTGTGTGTAGTGTGTGCTTTGAGTATAGTGTGTGTAATGTGAAGTGTGTCTAGTGTGTCGTGTGTAGTGTGTTGTGATGTGTATTCTGCATATGTTATCAATGTATGACTTATAAACTAGCTTGAATCAAGAACAGACAAAACAAGACCCCGGAAGTTTATTAATTAGTGTGATAGGGAAAACCCATATTTCACCAATTATAATTTTTTTTTGGCCATGCCAGGAATCAAACCTAGGACCCTAAGCTCAGTAGAAAGACACACTACCAACTAAGTTGGGGTGTAGAACTAAAATAAAATAAAAATGCTTTAAAGTTGTTTATTGTTTCCCGATCATTTTCAAAATATTGGGTGGTACGTTCGAGACAATTTTTTAAAAATTTTGAACACCCTCGAAAGTGTAGATTCGTTAAGTGAGGTCGGTTTATGTTCAGTACAATACAATATTTATATATATATTTTAATACATATATTTATTATCATGTAAAACAATTCCCATATGCTAAACATGAAACAAACTGTAAGAGAAATATTATAAAAATTTCAAATTTTATAAAATGTTTTACCAGTAAGCTCTGCTTGATTGGACTCAACTACTCGGTATCCAAGTTGATTAGTATGTTTATTGGAACGTGATGGGGATCTTACTCAAAACACTATTTGCCAACATATTTTAAACGGTAACTTTCAGTACATACTGGCACGACAGGAGATCGCAGGAGATTATTAAAATATACGTATTTTTACTTTCTCTCTATCTTACAGGTAGAGAAAGTATGGTGATCGTCAAAAAAATCGAACTCGAGATTTTGATGAATCTTGACGTTTCATGACTCCCTGAATCCGAAAAAGTAGTTTTTGAATTTCCGTCCGTCTGTCTGTCTGTCTGTCTGTCTGTACCTCCAACTAGAGCCTAAACTATTTTACCGATTGAGCTGAAACTTGATATCTAGGGTTTTCATAGGGTTGCCCCGAGGGGTTTTTGGAATTGGATATCTACCCCTAAAATTAAGGGTAGTTTACTGAAGGGAAAAAAGAGAAAAAGTCGATTTTCTCAAAATCGGCTCTAACGATTTTGATTAAATTTCATTTATGAACATTAATAAATATTCCAAACAAAATGGCTACTCTCAATATTTCGGCAAAATGGCTTTAAGGGCTCCGGTCTGATGCGTAAATTAACATTTTTTATAATAGCTCCGAAACTATTTGAGATATGAAATTACTTAGCATTACAAATATGTATATATATTTATAATACAGATATTTTATCCGAAACATATTTTTATAAAATCAATAACTTTCAATCTATACGCAATTATATGAATTTTTTTAACTTTTTGGACATTAAAGTTTAAGTATTGCGACCGTAAAAAAAAACTAACCTGAAATGTTGATGGATGTCGACGTCTCATGACCCCCCGAACCCTAAAAAATAGTCTTTGCAATGCCGTCTGTCTGTGTGTCTATAAAAACTTAAAATTAAGGGTAGTTTACTGAAGGGCGAAAAGAGAAAAATTTGGTTTTCTCAAAATCTGCTCAAACGATTTTGATTAAAATTCGTATCTAGGCGTTGATTAAGATTATAAATAAACTGGCTATTTTCATTTTCCTATGAAAATGATTTTTAGGGTACTTTACAGAAGCGTTAATTTCCGTATCTCCACAACTATTTGAGAAACTAAACAACTTATCATTGCAAAATTGTAGGACTATTAGAAATAAAAAACTTTTATTTGACATATATTTTTATAAAAGCAACAGTTTCTGAGATATTTGCAAATATATTAATACAATTTTGTGAGCTTTAGTTGTAAACATATACTACTTAAGTCTTAACGCAATAATTCTCCAATGCCATAGAGTAATTAAATATAAGTATCTAAAAAAGTATGTTATTTTTCCTTAAATCTCTTAGGAGAAATGTTTGCATAGCAATGATCTATCTCCATTTTAGACTCAATAGTCAATATTTACATTTTTTATTGGTCAAAATGTATAAATGAATAATTAAATATCAATGCGATGACTTGAAGATCTGCAACACCTTATAAAATGTTAAAATTTTAACCAGAAATCGAAATTTTAATACGAAGTGTTGACCCTTGTGGAAGACATTAAACTGTTTGAAATGCTCTTAGGTGGACAAAGATGCGCCTCTTTTCTCATTGATTATATATCATTGTATATTATTTTATGCATGTTCTTATGTGGAGTGGTGATGATACAATGTACATTATTCCGTTCAGAAATCTTACGAGTTTATAGAAAGAGAGAGAAAGTCTGTGCGGTGCGCCGTACCATTTATTTATAAATGACTTAATGCCCTCTAGGCTAGCCATAACTTACACTCAGAAGAAGGGTGATTAAAAACCCCACATAATTTATATTTAAATAAGACAAACAAATTAATGGTATTTTAATTAATACAGCAGGTATACAGTGGACAAATGGTTTAAGGCATTATTCTCGTTTTATTCTATTCTAATGATGACGGGAAGATGGGGGGGTTTGAATCCCAGTTTTGGTCTACTGAGGATTTTTTTCTTAATTTCCTTCCACGCAAATGCGGGTAGATCACTTTAAAAATAATTTCTGGATTATCCCTACCCCATTAAAGAAAGCAATTATCAGCTACGCCTATAGTTTGAACACTTAACAGGTAGTAGGATGCGGTGATACAAAACGATACTGCTGTTCGGAATCCAGCCCCGACCTCCCTAGTCAAGAGTAACGTTACAAATCATTATAATTATAAACCTTGGCAGTGAAGCCATTTCAACACGACGCGTGAGCGCGTGTTTGTGCTAAAGCTAGCTGTTAAATAGATAACCGGATTTTCTCAACCTGCAACTTATACTCTTAATTTTAGATTTACTATTATTGATACTATGATATTATGATTAATATGACACCATAACCACCACTCAGTTTGTTAACTATTATAACTTAATTTGATCTGACCTTGAACAGCACACCACTTTGCCAATCCGGTTATTTTTAAATCCGGTGGATCCTCACAAAATAAATTTGCATATCTAAGATTTTTTCCAGGTCAGTATTTTTAATAATCACAATCAGACCATTTTACATCAATTACTGTTTCCAGCCTATGATCTAGGTCAGTTTTTTTCAAGCCATTGGCCTATATTTTTCACTACCGGCTTGCTGGGCCCTTTCATATAACTTAAAATATAGCTTAAGACTAGGTCAGGCACAAAATCCAGTCCCCGGCCGTTAATTCATCCTTGTTAAAGGGTAAACCCACATTTCACCAATGATAATTTTTTCGACCATGCTCGGAATTGAACCTGGGACCCTTAGCTCAGTAGTCAGACACTCTATCGACTGAACTAAGGTGTCGG
Source organism: Timema bartmani (assembly GCA_902151455.1). NCBI lineage: Eukaryota > Metazoa > Arthropoda > Insecta > Phasmatodea > Timematidae > Timema > Timema bartmani. Next base: position 51,889 of record CABFWB010003301.1, read on the forward strand.
ATATATATTAATACTTAGTACCACGTATTACTACCAGTTTGGGTTATACGCTTAAGTACTAATAACGCTAATGGGTTAGGAATTTGGAAGGTTGAATATAGAGGAAGTGAACCCACATTTACGTGGAGGGAGAGTGGAAAACCATTTAGAAATAACTACCCCTAGTTCACCCAAGTGAGATTAGAACCTCGATCTACACGTCCTTGGTAGTCTAGCTTAACATGAAACTAGAGCGTTAGCTAACTACGCCACCGAGGCAGGTTGGATATATATTAAAATATATACTGTATACATATGACAATTTTGTGGACCGTACTTTTACCAAAATGTTCATATCTCTAAAAATGACACTTTGGACATGGAAATCGAGCAAATACACTATAGGAAATTTGTGACAAATTTTAATTTCAATTTATTTTGTTTAAAAGTAGCCCCTGTACAAGTAAAAATTTCACACTCAGTAGTCAGTAGCACAAATCACAGATCTGATACTTCTGTAACTGTGTTTCTGAAATCGTTTAAGTAGCCAACGATCTCATACCATGCCTTAAAATATGAATGATGTGTTATCTAGGGCACAGGACGATATTGTTCAGTAGATTAGCATTAAAGTACCAAGTCAAACCTCCAGGATTTAATATCTATGTCTATGTGTGATTTTAAAATATAAGGTAATTTCCTACGCCATTTAATTAGTTGCATTCTTTAATGTGTAAATACTTAAAAAATCTTTATACATTACCTGTGTATAATTTGAAAGGGTATTAAAACGCAATGAAAGAATAATTAATATAGATTACCAGTTTTAAGTAAGACTTGGATTGGTATCAGATATATTAACTTACACTTCATTTACACTAAATGTTGCAATCTTATCATGATCAACTACATAATGGCTATATATTTTAATATTTACCTTGGTGGAACCAAGCTAGGTACTCCTGCTACCGTACAGTGAAAATAGAAAATATTGTTTTTTAGTAAATAAAATATGTACAATCAATCTTCTATATAAATAAAAATGAATGGCTAAATGTGTTGCTAAGCGCAAAACTCTAGAACGGCTGGACCAATTCGGCTAATTTTTTTTTCTAATATTCGTTGAAGTCCGAGGAAGGTTCTTATGAAGAGAAAAATTGGAAAAATTGTACTGAAAAACGTAAAAACATAGATATAAATAAATGGCTAAATGTGTTGCTAAGCGCAAAACTCGAGAACAGCTGGACCAATTCGGCTAATTTTAGGCTGATTTTTTTGGGTCATGAAGATCGATTTGAGCAATGAATCGATCTAGTGAATCCATCTCAGACACCCTAAAATCGAATTTTGATTCATTTACTTACTGTTTAGTTTTATATTCAAATAAAACAAAAGAGTACCAAACCATAATATAAAGAAAAAACATGTTTCGTTTTATTCAAATAAAACAAAAGAGTACCAAACCATAATATAAAGAAAAAACATTTGAAATTTAATTAGTAACTTTATAATTATGAACGTAACCTTAAAATTAATAACAACTACTTGAATGCATCCGTAGAATTGACACATTCTCTTTCTACGATATACAGTTTGACTTTGACAGTTTTTCAGTAGATTCTCAATTAGTGCGTGGTATTTTCTTGGTTGTTTTTAAATCTTCGCTTCTCATTCGACAGATTTACTTATTGTTTGGTTTTATTCAAATTAAACAAAAGAGTACCAAACCATAATATAAAGAAAAAACATTTGAAATTTAATTAGTAACTTTATAATTATGAACATAGCCTTAAAATTTATATAAACTTCTTGAATGCATCCGTAGATTTGAAACTTTCTATTTCTACGATATACAGTTTGTCTTTTACAGTTTTCAGTAGATTCTTTATTAGTTCGTGGTATTTTCTTGGTTGTTTTTAAACCTTCGCTTCTCAATCGACAAACAAGTTATTCGATTTTTCTTTGGCTAATTGGTTTATTTTGTGTGTGCTTCCATTTATACTCTGTTCAAGACTCATGCCGCCTATAAGACGCGGGCGAAGCAATTGGGGTCGAAGAACTCGAAATGCTGGAAACCAAGCTAAATTTCGGTCTAATAGGATTGCACAGCAACGTGAAGAGAGAAATGAAATTGAAAGGATTCGGATATCACAAACCCGTGCAGCACGTCATTCAGCTAATAAATCTTATAGGTTTAAAACGAGCTGCTTTCAGCTACGATGTTTCAATTGACTAAAGTGCCTACCAATGCGTTGTTATTGGATCTATGAACTTTTCCCACATTGTAAGGCATTGAAATACAAAAATGAAGCTGCTGGATTGTGTTGCGCATAAGTCAAAGTGAAATTAGTGCCATTGGTTCCACCACTCATTGGTTTCAGGAACAGGAACGGATTCCATACATTTCCTTACAATTATTCAAAAATATAACAACTGCTTCCAAATGACTTCATTTGGGGCAACAAACGTAGTTCGGGACAATTTCATGCCAACTTTTAAGGTAAAATATAACAAACAGACTTATCCCCCGTATTGATTTGTTTATTTTATTTTATTGTTTTTGTAACAAAAGTAATAAACCTGTTTTTTAATTCCCAGATACAAAGCCAAATATATCACCGAGCAGGTTCACTGTTGCAGGTGTCAGAGGGTGACTACAAATTCCTGCAAATTTATTTCATGGTCAATTCAACACAAGAAATTGATCTCCGTTGTGCATATAACAGTTCAGTGAAGAGGTCTATTTTAGAAGAATTACAAACTATCTTTCATCGACAAAATCAGTTGATTACATTGTTCAAAACTGCACTGGATCTCATGCCATAAGATAATCACAAAATTGTAATCAGAGCTGATAAAACTCCTGTGGGCCAACATGCAAGACGTTTCAATGCACCAACAATTGATGAAGTTGCCATTGTTATAGTTGGAGAAAATTTGGAAGCCCGTGATATTGTTTTACATCGCCGGAATGATCAGTTACAGCATGTGTATGAAACAGTCCGCTCATATGATGCGCTACAATATCCCATCATATTTTGGCAAAGTGAAGATGTTTATCACTTCTCAATCAAGATGATATCTCCCCTTACAGGTGTTTAAAAATTTGGTTTAGCAATGGAGATTTTGTATCAGCTACTATATATATTATATGCAAGTTCAATCACTGTAATTAAAACAATAATTTATTTACAGGTACCTAAACCAACAAAAAAGTCAGTTCAATGAACTATTATTCATACCGCCTGATGGTTCATGAAAATTAAGACAATCACATCTTGAAATGTCAGCAATTATTTCACCAAGATGCTGTTGATATGAATGTCAAAATTGAAACAGAGTGATTGACATTCATCAGGTTGAACCAGACCAGACTCCGTTCTGAAGAGTATATTCACCTTCGAGATGCGATTAATACTGATGGAAATACAGAGAATGTCGGCCGGATGACAATTCTTCCAACAAAATACATCGGAAGTCCTCGACATATGAATGAATATGTTTAAGATGCCATGTCGTATGTTCGTCATTATGGCATAGCAGATTTATTTATCACATTCACGTGCAATCCGCAGAGGATATAAATCAAACTTGAGTTATTCCCTGGTCAATCACCCATTGATTGCCATGACATTACGGCAAGAGTCTTCAAACAAAAGTTGAAATCTTTAATGGATTTCATTGTGAAACATAACGTGTTTGGCGAGACTCACTGCTGGATGTATTCTGTGGAGTGGCAGAAACGTGGATTGCCTCATGCACATATTCTGATTTGGTTGGTTGAGAAGATAAGACCAAATGAAGTTGATGAAGTGATATCAGCTGAAATCCCTGATGTACAAGTAGATCCAGGCTTGCATGAGGTAGTTATTAAAAA
>CABFWB010003301.1:58658-82352 GCA_902151455.1 Timema bartmani
GAAAACTGAATTTTGTAAGTAGTTGTTGTTTAGGATTATGACATTAAAAATACATAGAAAAGTATATTAACATTATGCAAATTTATTGATGATATAATGGTAATTATTTGTTAGTCAATAAATAAAGTGATCACTCTGAAATACGTTTATATTCAATTTTGTGTTTAAATTACACATTTGTGACTGTATAGTATCACAAACTTATCTGTTCTGGTGACCATTACTGAAAACTAAAGATGTCATCACGACATGTGCACTTTATAAACGACGCCATCACCAGAACTTGACCAGAAAAGATAAGTTTGTGGGACTGCCAGAGTCCTATAGCTTTTGACACAACAACGTATGTCGGGCGAGCTAGTATATAATATAAATCATTACTTACTTTATGGTATTAGGAACTCAAAAATACATTGCCGCATTTGCAAAAGTACGCCAACTATCCCTATCTTAATCTAGTTCCATCCAATTCACCTCATTACATCTTATCTATTTCAGGTCCATTCTAATGTTATCCTCCCACCTCCTTCTAAGTTTTTCCAATGGTCTCATCTCATTGGATTGGTCATTTAACACTGTGAACATGGTTCTAGATTATCCCATTCACGTTGCATGTCCTTCCCAAAGTAATCTACGAGACTTGATTAGAGTAAAGAGTATTTAACCCATCATCATACAACCTCCTCCACTCACCAGTAGTCTCATACCTTTTTTGGATCAACTATCTTCCTAAGTCCCTTGTTGTCGAACACCCTAAATTAGTTTTCATCATGTAGGACAACGTTTCACACCCATAGAAAACAACCGGTAAAACTATTGTTTTGTATTTTCTGAGTTTTATATTCCTTGAAAGCAGGCAAAATGTAAAAAACTTACTGACCGAGTAGTAGCATGCATTTACAGACTGTATTCTTTTCCTAATTTTCAATCTAATATATTTATTGCTAGCTAAAATTGTTCCTAAATATTATAATACTAACCCTGTCAAATGTTGTCCGCAGTATTCTCAAAGTTATTGTTCCCAATCTGTTTTCTCTGTGTGATCAAATTTTATTAGTCTGTTTATCGTTTACTTCTAAATCTATTTCCTCACTAGCCTTTAATAAAATGTCTGTATTTCTTGCAACAGATTCCTTACTATTGCCACCCGCCTCGGTGGCGTAGTTAGCTGACGTGCTAGTCGTGTTGAGCTCGACCGCCGAGGACGGGGAGATCGAGGTTCGAATCTCGGTCGGGTGAACTGGGGGTGGTAAATCCATTAGCGTAATTAGTACTTAAGCGTATAACCTGAACGGGTAGTAAGACGCGGTGCTAAATATTATTATTATTATTCTTACTAGGCCTATTGCCCAAAAAAGCTAAATCATCTGTGTATCCTAATAGCTGTATTGTACCGTTTAATAAAAACCCTTCCCTACTCTCTTGCATTACCCTAATAGCATACTATAATACTAGTTTTTAAAGTAATGAGGGAAGAACATCTCAGTGTTTCAACCCATTATTTATTTCAAAAGTATTATATCACCTGACAACTCAAATGAATATTTTAAATTAAAATAAATCAATTATTTATCTGAGACTTTGTATAAAATTGTGTATCACGCATGCTCAATATAATTAGCTCAAGGTAAATTATTAATTATATTTATATTTAATATATAAATATAATCTGTTGTAGTTATTAGATAAATAAAAGAGTACCACACACAATATCTACTGTAGATAATGATTAAATGATACGCTTCAGTGGTCAAATGGGTTAAAGCAAACGTGTAAAACTCGTTTTCTCATAATTGGCACAGTGAAAATTGTTCAAAATACTGAAGGAGCTGATTTAAAAAAAAATCAATATCATAAACGTCTCAACTAAAAATAATTCTAACCTCATAATTTTTCATCATCAAAATAAAATATATTCGCCCTTATATGAAACAATAAGATTCATACTTTATTTTTTAAGAAAAATTTGAAACTGGTTATATGCATGCATTTGTGGTGTGAATGTTGGACTTTAAATATTGTGCCGAAGACACAATCATAGTTGTTGACAATTCTGTGTCCGTAATCCGTGATTTCCCGGGGGTTGAGTAGTTTTAATATGATAAAACAATTGTTAACATAGGAATATTCTTCCAAAACTTGAACATATTAGGCGTGTAAATTTAAAAACCTTTGGGAATTGACCCTTTTCGAAGAAATAATATAAATTTGGTACATTAACCACACATTCCAGATTTCCCACACATTCGGTAAAATGCCAAATGGTGTAGATTATTTCTACGTTTATAAACATAAGAATAGGGGCGCATTGTATGTTAGTTGATCAAAAGGTCCGTGGTTTGACATAACTGTCTTCACTATATTTATAGATTGAACTGTCGATCAGTGGTTGATCAGTGTTTTGTATTTTCCATTTCTCTTCCACGCAGGTGAAGGTACAACTTCCTGAAAATCCTAACTTCCTATTCCTACCCCTCTTGAGTGATTAATATACATCCTTATAGCCTGACCGAATATTGAAACGTGGTGAAAACAGGAATAAATATAGAAATGGATGCTTTAAAATCTGATTAAGTCTTAATATAAATAGTTTCATTCGCTAGCCAATTAATATAAAATACTATAATAATTGGTACCAATTAAAGGACAGTAGTTTCCATCACTCAGCCTCTCGCACTAAACAAGAACTGTCACCAATTTAAATTAAATATATAATCTAGAAGCTACAAAATGAGAGAAATAGAGCAGCAAAAGAAATAAATAAACTAAACGATAAAAGGAATAAGGTTGGGAAAAAGGACTAAAGTACACGATGCAAGAAATAGAGCTGTGACAGGGAGCACTAAACTACACGATGCAAGCAATAGATTTGTGACAGAGCAATAAACTTCACGATGCAAGAAATAGAGCTATGATAGGGAGCACTAAACTACACGATGCAAGAAATAGAGCTGTGACAGGGAGCACTAAACTACACGATGCAAGAAATAGAGCTGTGACAGAGGACTAAACTTCACAATGCAATAAATAGAACTGTGATAGGGAGCACTAAACTACACGATGCAAGAAATAGAGCTGTGAGAGGGAGCACTAAACTACACGATGCAAGAAATAGAGCTGTGACAGGGAGCACTAAACTACACGATGCAATTAATATAGCTGTGATAGGGAGCAATAAGCTACACAATGCAAGAAATAGAGCTGTGACAGAGGACTAAACTACACGATGCAAGAAATAGAGATGTAACAGGGAGCACTAAACCACACGATGCAAGAAATAGAGCTGTGACAGAGGACTAAACTACACGATGCAAGAAATAGAGCTGTAACAGGGAGCACTAAACTACACGATGCAAGAAATAGAGCTGTGACAGGGAGCACTAAACTACACGATGCAATTAATATAGCTGATGACAGGGAGCACTAAACTACATGATGCCATTAATATAGCTGTGACAGGGAGCACTAAACTACACGATGCAAGAAATAGAGCTGTGACAGAGGACTAAACTACACGATGCAAGAAATAAAGCTCCAACAGGGAGCACTAAACTACACGATGCAAGAAATAGAGCTGTGACAGAGGACTAAACTAGACGATGTAAGAAATAGAGCTGTGACAGGGAGCACTAAACTACACGATGCAATTAATATAGCTGTGACAGGGAGCACTAAACTACACGAATGCAAGAAATAGAGCTGTGATAGAGGACTAAACTAGACGATGCAAGAAATAGAGCTGTGACAGGGAGCACTAAACTACACGATTCAAGAAATATAGCTGTGACAGAGGACTAAACTACACGATGCAAGAAATAGAGCAGTGACAGAGGACTAAACTACACGATGCAAGAAATAGAGCTGTAACAGGGAGCACTAAACTAAACGATACAAGAAATAGAGCTGTGACAGGGAGCACTAAACTACACGATGCAATTAATATAGCTGTGACAGGGAGCACTAAACTACACGATGCAAGAAACAGAGCTGTAACATAGGACTAAACTACACGATGCAAGAAATAGAACAGTGACAGAGGACTAAACTAGACGATGCAAGAAATAGAGCTGTGGCAGGGAGCACTAAACTACACGATGCAAGAAATAGAGCTGTGACAGTGGACTAAACTACACGATGCAAGAAATAGAGCTGTGACAGTGGACTAAACTACACGATGCAAGAAATAGAGCTGTGACAGAGGACTGAGCTACACGATGCAAGAAATAGAGCTGTGACAGAGGACTAAACTACACGATGCAAGAAACAGAGCTGTAACATAGGACTAAACTACACGATGCAGGTAATAGAGCTGTGACAGAGGACAAAATTACACGATGTGATGAATAAGTCTGCGTTAGTAGGACTAACCAACACCGTGAAAAATAAAAATAAATCAAGCGATTGTCAGATAAACTAGCTTTTGTTAATACAATCTCTAGATAAAAACCCTATTTTTTAATAAGATGGGAACGATTATATCTCTTTTTAAAGGATGGACAGCAGATTACCTAAACTCCTTAGATTACATTTTACATGTTGGGTACATCTTTTAAGACTATCTAACATTTAACAAACATCTACATAAAGTACTTACCATCACCATCATTAAAGAAAGTAATCATAAAATCATGGTATTATAAATGACGCAATTTGTCTAATTTTGTTCTCTCATTTTGTCATCCAGACTGGGATACATCTGCCCTCCCATAAACAATCCAGCCGACTTCTTCATACGCTCTTTGTCGGTGACCCCAGGGTCAGAGCATGAGAGCCGCAGGGCGATCAATAAGATCTGCAACGAGTTCGCCGTGAGTGAAGCAGCAATGGAAGTGAATTTGATCGTGAGGTACGAGCAACATATGGGATCATCTTTTGAGGTGAGCTACTACCTTAATATCAATATTTAGAACAGTTTTCTACAGCAAGTGACGTCACCAAGATGGTGGATATGATTGTGACTTATGAGGAGCATATGGGCTCATCTTGGTAGGTGAACTACTACCTTATTATGATCGTATAGAATAGTTTGTTGCAATGAGTGACGTCACCAAATAAATTGATATGATCGTGACCTATGAGGAGCATATGGGCTTATCTTGGTAGGTGAACTAGTACCTTATTATGATCGTATAGAATAGTTTGTTGCAATGAGTGACGTCACCAAATAAATTGATATGATCGTGACCTATGAGGAGCATATGGGCTCATCTTGGTAGGTGAGCTCCTACCTTATTATGATCGTATAGAATAGTTTGTTGCAATGAGTGACGTCATCAAATAAATTAATATGATTGTGACGTATTAGGAACATATGTACTCGTCTTGGTAGTCGAGTTACTACCTTATTATGTTCATAGATAATAGTTTATTGCAATGTGTGACGTCTCCAAGGAAATGGATATGATCGTGACGTACGAATAACATATTATGGGATCATCTTGGTACGTGTTTTATATTATAGTAATAATGCAAAAGGCTGCGAACAGCTGCATGTAAAAGTTAGCCTAGAGCACTTTTACAAAAAAAGGTTCGATATATTCTGGCCAACAAATCTTGGTAGACAGATTAAAATGTTCAATTTACCAGCCATTTGACCAATGATGCATCTAAAAACTTGCTTCGGAGAGTGAGGGAGGCAAGAGGGTTAAAATATATAGAAGCTATGAAACTTTTACTATAACTTAACATTTTACTCTTTTATTAATTTTATTATTTGATTTTTTTTTGCCCCACTTCTTACTACCCCTTTGGGTTACACCATATGTACTAAATACTCTAATGTGCTAGGAATGAGAAAGGTTCAATTTATAGGACATTTGCGTGGAGGTAGAGTGGAACTCATTTAGGGAAAACCACTCTCTGTACACTTAACTGGGATCGAATCCCGATGTTACCGTCATCGGCACTATAGGTTAACGCGAGAGTGACTACTTATAGCATGCAGCGACCGAAGCGGGTGTTTGGATATCAATAATATTTATTAAAATTGATATCGTCAGATCCCACGACTGATTTATACATACATGAAAGTATATATGTCAGTAACTTTTCTAACTGTCATGGTATTTCCTCTGAAAGTTGGACTTTATGTCTACTTGCGCTCATTCATACTCAAAGATCGGGTTTTATATCAGACATCATTAAAATAATAAAAGCTCTTACTACTTTATAAATAGCCAAATTATTATAATAATTCATGAAAAAAGATCTAGCTTCAGCATCTGTGGCAGCATGGTCCATGGAGCCCCACTCTCTCAATAGACTAGAATGCTGCTGACGGGGAGATCGAAGTTCGAATCACAGTCGGCTGTATTAAGGGTGGTTTTTATCAAATGCTTTTCCACTCTCCCTCCATGCAAATGGAGGTGAAATAAACTAGTCAAACATAAAACATTATTTTATTTTTTATTCTTTTGAAATATGACTGCAAATATTTGATTGAAACTATTATCGGCTTCGTTACGCACGTGGTGGAAATGTCAAGCTCATTTATTCTGGTTTATCGGAGACGAGGAGGCTGGGGTTCAAATCCTGGTTGGGATTACTAAAGGATATTTTTTTAAATGGTTTTTACACTCTCTTTCCACACATTCACAGGTACAGTGCATTCCTTCCAAACTCTACCTTGGTCATTCATAACACATTATAAAAATTAACGTATGAGCGTATGATTTGAACGGTTAGTGAAACACACAGAAAAATAAATATTTACTCACTACAATGTCAGCTATTTGTGAGAAAATTAACATAAAACAATGCCACTATCACAAAACTTACTTATTCTATGACATTAGGAACTCGAAATTTAATTGCCCCACTTAAAAAAGCACGACCCCTATCTTGAGCCGGTATTGTCTAGTCTACTTCATCACACCCTATCTCTTTCAGGTCCATTCTAATGTTACCCTCCCATCTGCCTCTAGCTCTTCCCAATGTTATCTTCCCAATGGGTTTGCCAGTCAGTATCCTGAACAGACTTTTAGAATCTCTCATTCACACTTCATGTCCTGCCCACCGTAATCTACTAGACTTGATTATCCTACAGTGGTGCACCAAGGATTTGTTCTTGGGTGGCGTAAAGAGGGGGAGGGGGGCCTTAAATAAAAAGAACGCGTAGTAATGGCAGCATTTTCCTTCTCATCTAAGGCCGAACTTACGCACATTAATTATTCTATGTAGAGTTTATATTTTCATTCGGGTCCTCAACTTGGTTTTAGCAAGGTTTATGTGGCTGAATAACCGAGCAACATCCACTTTGGAGTGGAGAAGTAACTACCGTACTAGTGTTATCGTAGTCTTATAAAATAACTTTATTTCAGTGAATCTCTGTAAGCACATACTTCTGACAAGTATTTGACACAATCTGTAGCTTTAGTCCATTTTAAATAACATAGAATAAAGTAATGTGTTCTTTTTTACATCTTAAAGAAAGAAAATGAAAATTGTATTAACCCAATTTTATTAAATATAAAATTAAGACGCGGATAATACAATATAGGCACTTCTCATTCACTCTGCAGTTCACAGTCATTACAAAACTAAGTCCAGCCTCCTTGAACCTTTAGCGCTGAGAACTGAAATTACGTCTTCTTTGTCTACAGGAACTTATCTATCTATATTTAAATTGACCAGACCGTTCAGTCTGACATTTATCATTGAATTTATGAGGTAGGTTTTGATGCACCTTAACGTAAAAAATGACCACTACCTGTTGGGAATGTAAGGGTTCAGAAAATCTTCAACAAATTGAGTACATTTGAGTACAAGTAATAGAGAAAAACCGCTAAAATTATTTTTTTATATTATGAATTTCGCATTCCTTGAAGGCAGGTAAAATATCAACAACGTACTGATCGACACACAATAACAAACAATAAAAAAATCACAACCCTTAGTTATTTTCATAGCTAGAACGCCACTTTGTAGAATTTATATTCTGGGAGAATTCTCTCAAGCTATGTACTAGCCCGTTGATTGTAAATATCCGTGCTTCAACGTTCAGAGTACTAATTGCATATTGGGACTGTATATCTTCTAGTTTAATTATTTAACAACAACTATAATTTTAGGAATCATTGGTGGTTGTAGGGAAGGGTGGAGGGTTATCTCAATACAAAATTACAAACATAAATTATTGAAATAGCCTCTCAACTTCCCTATATTGACAAACGTATATCATATTATTTACATTCACGTTCCCAATTGAACTTAAACACCCCTCCAAATAGTTTGTAGAGAGGGTCGATATTCATACAAATCCATTTGCTACCAGTTTTCTTCTTGTCCCAAGGGCACTCTAAAGCATGCCAAGGCTAAAGGTGTACCTACCCCACCAGAAGATGTTATCCCTTCATCCCGAAATAAAAAATAAAGATTTTATGAGCGGTCAATAATTTATTAAAAATTAGGCACATGCATACAATTAATACTTGAAATATATATTACTGTATGTACAAGTGTAATGGCCCAATATAGTAGATACACTTGTTTGAAAAAACCTAGCAATTTGTACACTCCGTCTACAGTTATATGAATAAAGATTACCTTGCACATTTCCACTATGGCTTAGCTTATAAAATAAAGCCATGATATAATTCGTCAAGGAAAGACTACTATTTTTCAAGATGAATGGAGTGTGCATATCTTTCTAAGGTCAGAACACCTTATTTTTAAAATTACCTTGATCTTTCAGAGGGTATATTTTATGCTCCATCCTTTGATGAATTACCAGACACAGCTGACCTAATACTCAGTTCATTCCGGAAGAACCCCGGGTCTAGCACCGACAATTCCTCCCTATCTGGGAACTGACTCAGTCTAGGCATGTTAACGTAAGCTCGTAAGCTAGGTGGCCATCCTACTACTTCCAATACTTTTTAGTTGCAGCAATGCATTTCTGTATCCGTGCATTCTTAGTATTGAGTGCAATTTGTTATATCATCTGTTGATGATATTTTGTCTCTCAACAGAGACAGCTTGAGTTGTCCAGTTCTTATATTTTTATATTAATTTATTGTAGCCAAGTTGTGCGATTCATCTTTTTAGCTTATGCAAATTCGACTAATATAATATTTAATAGAGAATAGCTTTGAAACTTCTAGTACGTCTAATGCGTAAGTTTATTTACTATCCACAAGACTAAGTCATATACTGTACATCACGCTCTCACATTTATTGAACTAGATTTCAATTTCAAATCGCCCATATAGCTTAACTCGAAATAGACGTATCTTAGTGCGGATCATTATTGTGAATAGAAGGCATAGGAATTGATAAGGTGATAACTATTTTATCCAATAGGTCAATCTATCTATCTATGTTCATCCATCCGAAGATTGGTTTGAAGTAGTACTCCACTCTTATTTTCTTTCTGCTTTCCTCTTCAGTTCTTGACATGTCTTACAACCAAAATATTAAATTATCTGGTCAATGAAAAGTAGTATGGGTATTCCTCCACTTCCATTCCATTCCATACATCCTTCTAATATAAAATATAGCAGTCCCTCGTGTTTCAAGATCTGGCAACCTATCTCTTCCTTTGGTTAAATTATTTCACAGCACTTTTTTTTATCACCTTTTCTTCTAAATATATCTTCATTACTTATTTTATCCGCTCATTTAACTTTCACCACCTTTCTATAGCACAACCTTTCAAATGAATTTAATATTTTCTTCTCAGCAGTGCCTTTAGTCCTACTCTCGCTTCTGTACATCGCAATACTCCATATGTAGTTTCTCAGCAATATCCTCCTTCTCTTCTTACTGATATTATTATATGTGAGCTTCAATTTTTTTATACTGAAAGGTATTTTAGCCAGGATGATTCTGCAGCATATTTCCCTTTTTATTCATTCATCTTTTGTCATCTTGATCCCCAATTTGGTAAATTCACTTACTCCTTCTTTGACTTGGTTCTTTATAAGTATCTGGCCACTTTTTTGCTTACCATAACTTTTGTTTATGTAGTGTTAATCCTCATAATGTATTCATTTCCCATAAGTCATAGCATATTTCATTTGATTCTGTAGTAATGTAAGATATTGTTAACTTTCTTATACTACAGCTAAGTCATTAGCGAATCTTATTGCTTTTATCATTTCTCCCTGTATCTCTTAGGCTGGTTTTCTCTTTTACCTTATCAAGGGCACTTTGAATATAGATATTGAACAGATTGGGAAACATAGTACATCCCTGTCGAACTCCTTTTTTGATTTTGCCTCTTCCAGATGATCCCCACATATTATTACAGCTGACTCTTATCTATAAAATTAATATATTATTTTTAGGTCTTTGTACTTGATTACTATTTTTGGCAAAATTGCATATATTAACTTCCACTTAAATCGTCAAACGCTTTCTTTACGCCAATAACACGAATAAATGTTTCCTTGCCTTTCCCTATTATTTTTGATACAATAAATCTTAAGGTTAGATTAGCTTCGAGTATTTTTCTTCCTCTCCTGAAAGCAAATTGGTCATCAATGAATATGTTTTCAATCATCTTTTCTATTCTGTGATGTATTATTTGGGTGGTAATATTAAAGGCGTTTGATGTCAAACTTAATGTGCGATACTGTTCATATTTCTTAACATTTTCTTTCGTTTGTTGTAGGAACTATAAGAGTCTTAACAAAATATGTTGGTATTTTCCCTTGGATATAAATTTTGCACACTTAACTGATATAACCTTGCCTTCAACGTGTTTCCTCATGTTTTATGAGTTATTTTGTTATTCCATCAATACCTCGATCTTTCTAGTCTTTAAATGCAGCCAGTGCTTGCTTGGATTAATCTTTTATGATTGGGTCTCCAAGATACGTTTTTTCTATCTCAGCCTCTAGTTCGATATGTTTCATCAACTCCTTCCCATGTGTAGAGTTTTTCCGTATAGCGTAATCTTACCTTCTCTTTGCCACGGATTCATCCTCATATAGTATTTCTCCATTTTCACTCAGTACTTCACAATTATTTAAGAAATCTCTCATATTATGTAGTGGCTCTTGCCGTCTCATTTTCACTCCTTCACATAAAACCGCAGTTCAATGCGATTGTCTTTAGCTTTTTATTTTTAGTTCTGTGCATCTTACTCATAGCTCTTTGTATGTCTACAGTAATGAGGTAGGGATGATTAAGGTAGAATTTAGAGGAAATATACCTATATTTACATAGAGGGAGATTTAAAAATATTTAGTAAAAACGCTCCCAGTACATAAATCCGGGAATCTGGCTCCATTTTCTTCTTCTCCAGTAAACTAGACTACCTTTAACTAGCGTTATCACCATTGCGGGTGGTCTCAAGCTTATTATATACATGGTTAATTAGGCACGAGATTTGTTTATATATACTGTATTGGTTGATAATCCTACATAAATATTATGTATTGTCGTGACCCTATCCCCCATGGGATATTTCTGTCAGGATACATTTCGGGAGGGGTAAGGTTGCAGGCAAGGTAGCTGTATGGGTTCGAGATAAGATGTAGGTCTTTGAATTTTGGATTTAATAGTAGATACTGAAATATGAAACAAAATGTTATTTTGGTCGCAAGATAAAGAGTAGGAAGAATGGACACCCATTCTCGTGAAAGAACTGGCTTAACTTGTGTATACTTAGACTGACCAAATTGACTGTTACTAAGCGGTGCTTTTACCGGGATCAATCCTGGGACCCTGAGCTCCGACGATGCCATCCAAGTACAAGCACTATGGATGACCCAAAGATTTTATCTGTCTCGGTATGGCGTTGGACAGAGTGACCACCCACGAATAGATGGAATTGTGACGCCCCTTTGCCAAAAAGTTAAGGTCTTTTTAATAAGATCTTGAACCCTTTAGGCTTTGCTGGCTTATACATGGTTATGAATTGTTAGCACTCTACAGCAACCTCTCGAGTATGTTACTTCATACAAGCTAAGCCACAAATTATAGCAGGTGCGTTCAATAAAGTGATGTAAGCCAATATAAACGGTCAAAGATTGCTTGGTTGTTTTGACATTATTGCATTCTTTTGTGTTATTACATAATATAATTTTTTATTTATTTAAAATTAAATATATTTCTAGTATAATAAAATGTGTTATTTATTTTTAGGTTTCACTGGAGGAAAGAAAATCTAGACTGTAAGTAATCTTTCATATTTAGATACTTTTATAACTTGTGGGTGAGAGTATGATTGTAAGAGAGTTAGTGTATAATGGAGGGTCTGTAATGGAGTTTGTGTAATGGAGTGTGTGTCTTTAATGGAGTATGCATAATGGAGTGTGTTTAATAAAGTATGTGTGTACAGGAGTGTGTGTAGTGAAGTGTGTGTGAGGGACTTTGTGTGTGTAAGGGTTAATATGTAAATTATATCATCGTCAAATATAAGAAATAGTTTATCTGACCAACTTACATCACTGCTAAATAAACAATGTTTTGAAACACGCATAAATTATGCATCTATCTAACTCAGCTTTTAAAATACAAAAGTTTGTATTTATACATTGGTAAATTTTAAAACTTAGTTCTAAATTAATTAACTGTTATGGAACTTTAATATATTTCGTAATGTTTTCTAAAACTAATTAGTATGCTTCTAATCGTAATTTAATGTTAAGTTTTCTCCTAGATCTTTCGTGTTTTCATTAAAAGTATTCAATGAGCACTTTATGAACCAAGATAAATCTACAAATACTAGTAATTAAGTTAAAGTGGCCGGTTCACCAAACCCGGCTAACTGTATAAATAACGTGCCTAGCTTTAATTGACTTGTCCTTTCAATCGTTCAGGGTCCTTTAGATAATGACTACTAATGAGTAGAGACATGCAAAAGGTGAGGTTATTTTTAGGGGAAAAGTGGTGTTATTTTTCTCAAAAAGCGATATTATTAAAAGCTGAAAGCAATGCTATTATTTATATAATATAAGTCAAATTAGTAACCAATAAAAAAAACTAGGATAAAACTTTCTACATTTTTCGTTCATATTGTGTCTTTAACTATTTACTAACATATTCGGAGAAAAATAAAATATAAATATGCACAAAAATTTCACGCTCAGTAATATCAAACTCGATATCTCAATATCATTACCTCACGTCTTACGAATAACAATATCGAAATAATCAATTATCAATTTAGGCTTAGACCAAAAAATAATAATAACGAAACATGTCTTCATATAAGACTAAACTACTATACAATAAAGAGAAGGGAATACAAATTAAGAAGACATAATTTTGCCAAACATGACTAACTTTAGCAAGGTTCATATATATTAATGTCCTTGCTTGGTCCTAATGGTAAATCTCTTAAAGGCTAAAAACAAAAAATTGATCTGTTAAAACTTAAGTATCGTAATGTTTACAAGTAGAAATCGTAATTTTTAATGCTATCCTCAGAAAAAGAAAGCCTAAATATCCTGAAAGCACTAATTTTTCTTGTGATCCTATAAAATAAGAAAAAACTTACACTATTCGTACATACAGAAGCCCTGACATAGCACTATCGGCAGTGTTACCACATTGAAAATTATATTTCATGATGTGGTTTTTGCGGAATTACAAAGAAATTATGTTTGTTTGAAAAAAAAGCTTAAAATCGTGTTATTCACGTGAAAACAGTAGAATTTGTGTTAAAATTCTGGTTATTGCAGATGCGAATTTTGCCATGTCCCTACTAATGAGGTATTTCTGTATTGTTAATGACCGCCCACACTTTGATACGTGGCTTTTATGTTATTATTAAAATTTAATATATTTTTTAATTAATCACTGGATATTAGCTAGTTCTCTGCAGGGAAATAAAAAAACCTGGTTCCAATCGGGATTGGCCGTAAATGCTACAAAAGCAAAATGCTTTTAACCTTGAACAATGTTTACCGCCACATATGAACACATTTTTAGAATTTTGGAGCAGTCTTTATTACGGTGGCCAGTGGTTCAGGAAGACAGTCTATCGGTTCATGTTTAGACAATTTTGACCAATGGGATATTTTTTATAAGACTACTTGTTAAAAAAATATCTCTGGAGAGTATTTAAATAGGATAAATGGGGTCTTATTCATTTTCCAAATTTTAGATTCAAGTTGACGCGATTCGGAATAGTAGCTACAATCTGCCTTGATGCCTGGATTTTTATTGTCATTTCTGCTTAAGGTGTTTTTATGTGACCAGTGCATTTTAATACCTGTTCAGTTTATACGCATATATGATAATGACTCTAATGACATAGGGACACCCTTGCGACACCCCTCAATATATAATGTAGAAGTCCTAGTGCTAGTTATCAGACATTAAAGCCAAAAAGTGCTAGTATCTCTACATATTAACAAGAAGCAATTCACATGTTTTAAATAAGTTTATTTTGTATTTAGGTAATACGGTGAGTAGAGAAAATAAATAATATCACCAAAACAGGAGTAGTACTTAAAATGTTAAACTATTATTATAAATAAAATCTATTTAAGGCAGTGGGCCTTAGGCAATAATCTAATCAACCGGCTTATAGCACATGAGGGAATTCGTATTTTAATCTTATTGGGTGACATTATTATTGATTTTACTGAATATCAAGACCAGTCAAAGATAAACAAGTTATAAGAAATTTAAAAGTGAAGAATAAAAGGTATTTTTAGCTAAGCTTCCAATTGAAAAAATTTGTATATTAAATTAGCACTATTTTAAAACATCTAAATGATTGAGTAAACTCTGTAAACTCAATCGGGCCTATTATAGCCCAAGTAAAAGAAACGCTCAATTAAAACACAAATAGGTTTTTAATATCAAATTCACACTCATGTTATCTATTTCAATGATTACCCCCTTCGGTGGCCAAATGGTCTAAGGGGCTACTCTCGCAATATAATAGACTGCCGATAGCGGAAAGATCATGGTTTAATCCCTGTCAGATGTACTGAGAGTAGTTTTTCCTAAACGGTTCCTCACTATATCTCCACGCAAATGTGGGTACATCTCCTATAAATTCAGCCTTACTCATCCATAGCCCATTATCATTATTAGTACACAATCGTATATCTAGAATGGGTAGTAACACGATGTGCTATTTATACTAGGCATGTATATATATTTCAACGATTCATAACATATTATATTACTAGATTTTAAATGAAAAAGTACAATAATATTTATTTATCTCGGCTACTTGAAAGATTTCTAATGCATTCATAGACAACTGTTTACAACACATTTTCATAACACGTCATACAACGATCACAGCACTAGCTCTTATTAAAGCCAACTATACAAATAAAAAGCTTCAAAGGCTGTTAAATATTAACATGTTTTGGGTGTTTAACGTGCATTTGCTGAACCGACTGATTTTATCAGCATACGATAATTTCTATGAGCAAAATCCTATCAATTTTCCTGGGAGAGGTATTTTCACATACCCTCCAGGTTTCTTTTACATACCACAATTGACATTGGACCGACGGCTTTACTTCCCCTCCGAAGTAAGCTGTGCTACTGGTTTTTATCGCTCAAGAAAAATCTCTGGGGCTCAGATGGATTTGAGCCCACGTACAGTAGTACATCCCACGTCGAGTCCTGAGGCTAGCACTAAGCCACAAGACCACTGGGGTCAACTTTTGTATAGTGACTTATTTAATCTTTCGGCCATTAAAACCAGTTTAAAAATTTATTAATTAACCTAATTATCGTATGGTGGTGATGGGCACTCTCCTTTTAGATGTTTGGAACGTCAAGTTGATAAGTTTGATATAAATTGGAATAATACAACCATAATATATGACCCTAATGTCATTATTTAAATGTTAAATAAATAACTGAACCCACACACCCACACCCACACACTAAATGAACCCACATAAAGGATAATATTTTGCCCGCTAGAAAATATCATTAAAATGTTTACTTTTGTTTTTTTACTTCTTTATGTTCATATAGATTATGTTCAAATCATTGTCCGTTTTGGCACGTAGCCATCTATACTCGAATCAAATCGAAGATACGCGTAGTAATCCATTGTGAGCTCTATTATAAGCAAAGAAAAGTCTAAATCCCATCGTTTTGATTTTGAGGAAGAGATTGTTCCTTTATTAATACACTTTTGACTTGGTCTCCCAATGGAGCGTTTTAGTGGTAATCATACTTATGTGTGAATAGGTAATAAAAAATAAAAAACTTGGAGTCATTAAATAAATTCCTCTCGAGATACAAAAGAGGATTTTTCGGCACCGTTTAATATATACTTTCATACCTTTTCTCTCATGTTAACATTGCTCTAACCAGACATGGTGTGCGTACGGACTATGTCCAAAGGTGTGAGTCTTGTCTGTTTTTTGTTTGTTTTTTGTCGGTGACGGGGATGTCAGGAATTGAATACTGGTCGAGTGTACAAAGGGTTCTTTTTGTCTATCGATTTCTTACTTTATCTCCACGTAAATGCCTCTACATTTCCTCTAAAAATCTAACCTACCTCATCCATATCCTTTAAGTGTTTGTGTATTTATTTTTGGTATTTAAAGTTCTTCTGAGCCAAATTAATAGTAAACGAGATATTAGTGTGAACCGGACGGTTATTAAGATTTGAAGCACAAAAAACAATAACACTCTAGCATGGTTTGCTTTAAGTTATACTTATTATGTAGATAAATGGACAATATTGCACTACGTACGTATTTCGTATTATTTAAAAGCCTGACAATTTTAAAAAAAAATATTTTAAGAACTATATGTTTTCACTTTAGATATTGCCTACATTTTCAATGCATCTTTATTAGTTATCAATTAATTTGGTATAGAAAACCTGTTTAATAACTTTCCAAGAACGGGTTGGTGAATTCTTAAACATTCTTTGTTGGTGCACCACGTCCCACTACCCGTCCGAGCTATTCACATTTAACTACACTAATTGAGAATGCGTAAGGTAGAGTTTATAAGATATATATCCAACTTTGAGTTAATAGAGAGAATGAAACCTCTTAGGAAAAGACAGCTTCAGTACACTCGGATAGGATTCAAATCCAGACTTCCTCGTCACCGGTAAACCAGACTAGACACACCGATACAGGTACCAAGCAAGGGTGGATCCAGGGCCGGTTGTCGGGGGGGATTCATTTTCATAAAACTTTTTTTTAATAAAGTGTCCTACTACCCATTTGGGCTATAATCCTATATACTAATTAGACTAATGATTTAGGAATTAGGAAGGCTTAATGGATATGAAGTGCACCCACATTTGCGAGGAAGGAGAGGGAAAACTACCCATAGTGCACTCCACCAAGATAGAACCATAATCTCCCCGTCCTCGGCAGTCTAGTCTAACACGAGAGTAGCGCGTTAGACCACGGGGCCACCAAAGTGGGTCATAAGGTTTCTTAAGTATATATATAATAGCCTTAATAAATAAGAAAATAAGAATCATAGTTATTAATAATTTTAATAACACCATTATTAGTTTATAAACACTTTTAATTAACTATATTAATGAAAAAAAGAATTTTTAAGAAAAAGCACAATTTTTTTTACCAAATTTGTAATTTTTATACAAAACACAAAACAAAAGTCACTGAAAAGTAATAATATGTAGCATATATAGGCTTAATTTGTTTATATTAATAGAAACATTATGTATTTATCACAACAAAATTTGTTGTCAAACTACAATTAGTAATTTAATTATTACAAAATTTTAGATTCAAACCACAAATTCAAATATGCGATTTCCACTATTGCCACAATGGTTTACGTCTACTGGATCATCACGATGTAGATGTAATAAGGCAAGATCTGACAGCGGGTGTGGTACAGAAAATATCCTTAATTAAAATTAATTTAATATTAAATAGTTTTTTAATAAACCAGGATTCATTTCAATAGTTAGTCTAACATCCAAATTTGAATGTGGGCACCAGTTATATCAGCTACCGGCAAGCGAAATATTAATTCACTTGTTTAGTTATTTTTAAAATTTAGGAATAGCCTCGTATATAGACAGGAATAAAATTTCAACTTACTATTTTAAATTATTTCATGTTTCAAGATATAAACAAATCAGCTCAATATCAAGAAAAACAGATGAAAGCCCTTTGGCCTCGACACAACTTTTGTGAGTTGGAACCAGTCACTAGTTTTAACACTTTACACAAGACAGTAACAGTATACAGTGCTAAAGAAAAGCTGCAACTTGATCTGTTTTTTACTAATTTCCCCTTCTCCTCTCTTTTCTTTTTCTCTTCTCATGTGTAGGTATTTATATGAGTTCAACAAACTCAAATCAAGAACACAAGGTCACATTACCGATCCATTTCGTGGTAATAGTATCGGCAGTCATTTCAAACGTTTTACTAAGGGGTTGACAATAATTAGTTTGCTTGGCTGCACATTAGATCTTAGTTGAAAGAGCTATTGGCTAGCTCATGTAATATACAGGCAAGGAAGAGTTAGCCTGGGCTTCTCGCAGGGGACTAACAGTGACTGCAAATATAAACAGTGAGATGTTAAATATTCCCCCCCCTCCCCCCATAAATAAGAAATATTTGTCCCAGTTATGGTCTATTTGGGAGAGTTAAAAATGATGATAAATACTTGTTGCTGAAGTAATACATTGCAATGAATGTGCGGTGAGTGCGAGTACGAGTGATGGCTGTGCAGCGAGCGAGAAACTGTGTCCCACTACAAGTCCCAGTACAGCGCCGGTAGGGTCTACAGCCATTACTGCGGTGATTCAATCATCAAGTCAGAGACCATGCGATTTTGAGTGTGCTGTGACTACAAGTAATGGTGATAGCGGTATGACAGGGTTGGCAGCAATGGGGAGTATTATATCGCAAGAAATATGCGGCTCTGATTCTAAAACTAGGCAGTGTATTAATCGTATGCAAATTTCCCATGAAATTGGGCAGTATGTGGGCTTATCACTATCTGAAGATTTAAAAATTTGAACTAATGAAGAATTTCTGGGCTTGTAGTAAGAATTACGACTTTAAAAGTGGCATTCTATATGGTTCACGGCCATGACTGGTTACAAACATATCCATGGCTGTCGTATTCTAAGACTAAGAAAGGTGCATTTTGCGGGTACTATCTGCTTTTTAGGCCTATTGTAAGCCATGGAAGTAGCCTTGGGAGGCTCAAAGCTAAACCTTTCCAGCGAAATCAAGAGTTTCATTGTACTGTTAGGCTACATTTGAAATCAGACTGGCATATACAATCAACCATGCATGTACAGAACTTTATTCGTATCAAGGAGAACAGAAATGACAGTGTTGAACAACAGCTGAATAGGGCCTACCACCTATAAAAATAGAACTGTTGAAAATCGGGACAAATTGAAACAATTTCTATCCACTATTTTATTTTGTGCATTGCATGTAATACCGTTAAGAGGGAAAGATGATAATTCTGCTGTGCTCAATGATTTGTTATATTTTAGAGTTGAATCTGGCGATGATAAATTAAAGGGATACTTGAAATATTTTGCAAAAAATGCTCTTTATATTTCACACAGAACATAGAATGTGCTTTTAGAATGCTGTTCATCAACATTGCGTGCAGAATTGGTGTCTGAAATTAATAATGCCCCATGTTTAACATTAACGTTTGGTGAAACTGCTGATATACAAGGTGCTGAACATTTATCGATTTGTGTTCAGTACGTGAATAATCAAAATGAAATACATGAAGATTTTCTCGGATTCCTTCCTTTGGAACAATTACATGCTAAATACATAGTTCAGACAATTATGAATGCTTGTACGGATTTCGGTATAGATATGAACAAATGTGTAGGCCAGAGATAAGACGGCTGCTCAACAATGGCTGGACATATTGGGGGAGTTCAAGCAAAAATGCGAGATATTTCCCTATGTTATACTTTTCCATTGTTCAAGCCACCGACTTAATTTGGTTGTAAATGACCTAAAAGATTTGCCTTCTGTCAGAAACACAGTATCCACAATAGAGGAGAACATTAATTTAATACGGGAAAGTGCCTTAAGACTGAAGATTGTTGGCTCCAAGAATATATGAAAATTGTGTGAGACACGATGGGCTGAGAAACATAAAAGTCTCAGGCATTTTAGCGATAGCTTTACAACTGTTGTGGAAGGACTACAAGAAATATCAACAACAATCCATTTTAACAGTAAAGTGTGACAGCGAGCACACGAGCTTCTTTATACTGTCACCACTCCAACATTAATAGTCACTACAAAAATTATGGCAAAATTTTCAGCAAAATTTGAACCAATCACTGTTAAATTACAGGGTGTTTCCATTGATTTGCTACAAGTATCAACGTGTTGCAGCAAGACAGGAATAATGCAAATGGGGTATTTAAACAAATATTTGAAAATAGTAAAATAGCAACAAATGTGATTAATGTGGGCTAAAAACCTCCAAGAAGAACTGTACTACAAACTAACCGTGCTAATTAGTAAGTACCCCACACACAGTGAAATAGATTATTTTAGGCAGACATTATTAATTCCGTTGATTGATTCAATAATTACATCCAACAAGAAAGATTTTCGGATGAGAAAAGAAAGTGCTTCTCCTGATTTTACTTGCACTTAAATAAAATGAAAAACTTAAACAGTAAAGACTTTGGAAAAGCTGTTGAAGATATCATGACTATTTATGGAAGTGTACTTGATAACTTCAAAGAAGAGAATCATTCATGGTATTATATTTGGCAAGTGAAATCAAACATAGAATCAGTAAATTTGAGTGAACTTCTGGGAATCATTGACTGTAAGGACTATTTTCTATACGTAGCAACAGCAATCAAAATAGCTTTAACGCTCCCAGCAACTTCTTGTTCTCCAGAACGATCGTTTAGTACACTTCGGATACTGAAAACTTGGCTTAGGAATTCGTTGAGTCACAGAAGACTTAGAACTATTAAGTGTACACAAAGACAGGTTTGAACACCACGGAGTCGATAGAGGTTTCAAAAACAAGTTCATATAACTTGTTATAAATCGCTTTTCGTTGAAGCCTCAGAGACTGTCATTTATATTTTCAACAAATTACATTTCAGAGAATGAATAACTTATTGTATGAAAATTCTATGAATAATAGTGGTGGATGGTATTAAAACATAAATTTAGTTGAAAGTTTGGAGAAGTTGTTGAAAAATATTATGTCAGATATATATTTTTTTTATTTCCATTTTAAATACTAATCATAATAAGAATGATGCAAATTTATTTAACTAAGATAGTTTTTAGAACATGCTTGTTCCACGCAGGAGAGGATCCGGGGGATTTTTTTTATTTACTGGCAAAATATTATATTTAATTGGCACAGCATAGTATGCTTAGATATCACTATTCTTAAACTTAAATATCAAAAATATAATTGGGCATAGGAGATTCATTATTATCAATTTAGTAGCCGCAGTCACTGACATTTTTTTTTCTGCGGGCGGCCTTAGAGGGAGCTGTTTATAGAAGTTAGCCACTCTTTACAAAATTAATATATAGGTTTCAATATATTTTACGATTTTTGATGCATCAGATGGGAGGGGGGTGGTCGCAACAATCGCCACACCCTCTGGATCCACTGATACCAAGGATATTCAAAGCTTAATCTAAGAGGAATGGATTAGAAGGTATGCCCAGATAAAATTGCCCTGCACCAACGTGGAAATAGGCAAGGAAAGCCACAGTGAAAATCTTATAGAGTTTATATATCACTATAAGCGCGGGGAAAATATGAGAAATCACCGGGAAAATCTCATTTTGAAAAACCACTAAACAGTTAAATTAAATATAATTATTTGAACCCCAACCTCTCCGTTAATGTTAGTCAAGCGCGATGCATATCTTACGCACAATTTAAATATTTGGAGGGAGTTGGACAGGCAGTTAAAGATTTAGTAAACAGGCCCAGAAGACTTGATAAAATCTCAGGAGTCTAATTAAATCCATACGATCTAGTGTTTTAGTGGTTAATTAATTTATAAAATGGTATAATATATTTAGAGTTAATTCATATCCAGAGATTTTTTTCCAGCCAATATCCGCTGTGGTTCACCAAGCTGTTTTGGCTGACACACAGATCCTTTCTGAGTGTTCGGAGGGATCCTTCCATCCAAGGACTACGCATTGTCCAAAAAATAGTAAGTCGTTCAACGTTGCCATCACCTAAATAACTAAAGCGTTTATTTCTCACCTGAAACATGTAAAACTAATTATTTTTATAGAGTACTCAATTCAACAATAAAATATGAACATTTTGTGGCCAGAATTTAATGTTAGTCACACTGGACGTCTTTGTCTTGTTATGAACCGTACTTTACGTATTTATAAACAAATATGTGAACAATATCTGACCAGAAGATCATCAGGCTATCTCTAGGGTTCATGAACTATCACCCGAGAGGGGGGGGGGATGTTATTTTAATTAGATTTTCATTCATCCTTGAAGTTATCATTGAGTATTTCCTTCAAATGTACCCGTTTCATCTAATGCCATCAAGTAATCAATTTTAAGTGGATAGTTCTAATAGACAATGAGTTACGCACCCTTAAAATAAGCTCACCGTAGTCATAAGCAGCCTTTGACACTTGTCGGAAATATGTTTATAGCCGTCATTTAGTGTTTTTTTAATCGCTTTTGAATATTTGTCTTAGTACTTTCCGAGGCTATCCTCTAATTTACCCTTCCCTTTGGTATAAGGAAGACAGAATTTATTGAAAAAGTACCCTTACTATCTTGGGGGAATAGTATCAAACAATAAAAAAGAGCTTAGAGTCCCGGTCAGGATTCGAACTTGGACCCTTATTCATCAGTGTAGTATGATTATAATGGGCTTATAACTGTACAAAGCCCAAATATCATCATCATCAACTGTTTCCAGTCTGTGGCTGGATCAATTTAGTAAAATGCCTCCATCATCCTCTATCCTTCCACCATTCATCCTCCTTTATTTGCTTACATTCTTCTCTATCTTGCACACTTTCTGTTGTCGGCTTCTCCCATCTCGTTTTAGCCTCCCTTGCGGTATTTTTCCAACATACTTTATTTATACAATTTTCTTTGGCATCCTCTCTTTTTGAATCCTCATGACATACCCATACCATCTCATTCTTGCTTCTTCTACTATATGATGAATTCCTTATACCCCCATTCTTTTCCGGCCAAACAAATCTACAATATTACGTAATGTGAGCCATAAACAAGCTCATGGAATATTTTTCACCGAACGAGTACTTCCTCTATGTATTCCAAAAAAAGCTGTCATCATCCAAAATGGTAATCCTTTGAATTTGGAACTTTAGGCCTAGTTATGGTAAGCAAATTTACTATAGCTAGCGCCTTAAGTGTGAGCGCAAATAATAAATTTCATGTGCTTATCACGGTTTGACTTTTTTTTGAAAGCATGAGCACACAAGTCAGCATCCTTGAATTCAATGATGAATTATATCAACAATGTTAGTGCCTCACTAGGAGCTTACAATCGCACAAAATAATCTTGATATATTTCCCTCCCGAGGCATGGCAGTAGGCACGCGCACACAGTAATTATATTAATCACCTCTTCCTTCGAGAAATAGGTATCGGGCCATAATGGTGCTTACTTTATATTGTGGTTGTTGATCTATTTATTAGGTTTTCGGTGATGTTATACCCTTACAATAATTTAAGAGTTTTATAATGTAGTTGATTTTTGGACTGCTCTCATATATTTAAAAAGTCATGGATGAAGGTATTTTTCTTTAAAGTATC